>JACEFZ010019675.1:0-5000 GCA_014155875.1 Cepaea nemoralis
TTTGAAGAGAATGTGAAAATGCTGATAGAAGTTGGCGCAAGTCATAGATTAGGTTAGAAGTACATTAGATAGAAGTTTGATTTTTAATTATAAGTTTAAGATATTATTTGAAGCCAAACCGAGCTCTTCAACGTATCCTATCAACAATTTTGTACCTAAAATCAAATGGCTGCCGTGCCCTTGATGTCATTGAGTATTGGTTAGTGTGAGCGTGAAAGTTTGTTGATTGTGGTACGACTAACAATAATACTTGACGCATACACCCCTTTACAGACTTCAGTGACTTCACACACACCATACATTTTACAACGTTCTAATTTTTGTTTAAAGTTTAAAGTACATGGTTTTGTGTCAACTTTTATACCTTGAGTCTGGTTGACTTCAAAAAAAATTGTGTGCGTCAACCCAAAAAAAAACGTTCCAGGTGATTTCGAAGCACCACTGACATCAAATTACTCCAAGGATACTTGAGTATAAAAAAATTTTTTTCATCTCTCTTTATACTTCGTTATCTGGCTTTAGACATTACCTGTGCTAGACAAATATTTGTAAACTACTAACATCATAAGTATTTTTGTTTATAGTCATTATCCATCATACCTATTGTTCATCATGTCTTTCTTTAAAACGTTTCATTGAACAGTGTTTAAAAATGAATATGTCTGGTGAGGAGTTGAGAAACATGGAGTGAAAGTTACATAGGCAGAATAATCTTTTGAAACAAGAACAAATTAGTGAGAGAATGAGAGAGCGGCCGAAAGGGCGTTAAAGCTTCAACAAGGACAAGCAGAAGCTGCTCTAAAGCAATCGAAGCTGCGCTGAAAAGTAAAGGGCAGAATCAGAAGCTGCTTTAAAAGCTTCAACAAGCACAATCAGAAGCTGCTTTAGCTTCACAAGCACAATCAAAGCTGCTCTAAACATCAGAAGCTGCAGTGGAGAGCTGATATTAGCCTAAAGTTCTTTTTTAAAAAGGAAAGAAAGAAAAGCAAGAAAAACCCACAAAAACTGAAATTGAACAGCTGAAAGCTGAATCTTCTAAAGATAAAGTAAATAGAGAACAGACAAAGATCACTCATAAAAAGTACCAAGGTCTGATCAGAAGTTACAACACAGGTGATTGCATAGCAGCATTTACCCAAAATTTCGAATTTGTTATGGTCATTACACAATTCCAAAACCTGAATGTGGGATAGTATATGTAAGAAGTCTTTTGCTGGGGAACCTCTTAAAGTCATAGAGTCGATCCCAAATGACCTGAAAGAAGATTATCTGTACATTAAATCTAAAATTATGTCACATTTTCTACTGGATGAATCAGGCTTATAGAGAACAGTTTAGGAAGTTGTCTCCTAAGCCAACACACACGTTCTCTGATTACATCTCAGAAATTCAGAATATCTTTTCTAAATGGCTGTCAGCAGCCAAAGTAAATGGAATTTATGACAAATTAGTTGATCTTATGTTGAGAGATAAGATTATCGCATCTCTCCCACCCCCCTTTTCTAAATTTTTGTTGGAATGTCAGTGTGAAAGTGTTCAACAGATTGAAAGTCGTGGCTCTGGTTATTTTGCAGCCAATAAGCATTGTTTCTCTAGTAGTCTGACCAGCACAGACTTTGTAGCAGCAGCTACATATGGCAAATATCAGGCAGGGTCAAATACCAAACAAAGACCTTATAAACAAGCTGCAGAGAAATTGTATCACTGCAAATATTGCGAGTATTCACACAATGAGAATGATATGTGCGACCAACACCCTGGGTACACTACTTACTTGCATAATTACATTTCTAAGCAAGATAAAGAAAGGAAGAACTACAGAAAAGTTACCAAATGTTATCTTTGTAAAGCTTATGGTCACTGGCGTAAAGATTGTAAAGGCAAGTCAATGACCAAAAAGGCTAATGCAGCCATGTTTGACAGTTCTTCGTCAGAAGATGAAAGTGTACAAGATCACCCAGTAAACTCAGCACATTCCATTGAGGTGTTCCATCAGGAAAAATGTACCATTTGTGATCAATTTCATGAGGATGGCGTGTTAACATGCGGCCATTCTATACCTGTTACCAGTGAGGAGGCCAATTCTGTAGTAAACTCCAAAGGTAAACTAAACATCCACCAGGGGTATGTTAATGGTAGAGCTGCCACAGTTTTACGTGATAGCGGGAGTACTCTCATTGGTGTAAAGAGAGATTATATTTTACCATCACAATATAGTGGTAAATATGTCACATGCAGGACATTCTCAGGAACATAGAGAAATATCCACTTGCATGGGCATATATAACTACACCATTCCTTACAGGAAAGGTTAAATGCGCAGCATTAACCAATCCTTGCTGCGATATTATCATTGGAAACCTTCCTGAAGTGAATGACATACCACATGACAGCAGTACATCAACTGTCAGTTGTAATATTGATACTACCATTTCACCTTCATCACCAATCACCATTCATGATGTATTACCACCTGTAAATGAATGTACAAATACCAACCTGGCTACGCCAGAACATACATGTAATTGTGTGAATGTAACATCAATGTGTGATGAGAATGATCGTTGTAATGTAGTAAATGCAGTAACTAGATCTACTGCACAGATGCAAGATCGAATCGATCAGACAGAGGCTTTACAACGAGTAAGTCCAGTTGTAACATCTCCTGAGACAACTAGGGAGACGTTTATAACATCTCAAAAAGCCGATCGATCTCTGCAAAAGTATTTTAAACTTGTAGGCCAAAAGCCAAGAGTAGCAAAGAATGCTCAATGGTACTTTGCTCTGAAGAACGGAATTCTAACACGGTACTACACCAAAGGTTCCAGCACTATAGAACAAACAGTGCTACCGTTAGAAAACCGCAAGCAAGCATTGAATCTAGCTCATGACATACCCTTTGCAGGACACATGGCGTATGCTAAAACTAGAGCAAGGTTACTTACTCAATTTTATTGGCCAAAGTTTTGCAACGATACCAAACAGTATTGCAGATCGTGTGACATCTGTCAAAAGCTTGTCAAAAAGGGTAAACACCCACAAGCTGAATTGCAAGTTACTGATTTGGCTAGTAGACCGTTTGAAAAGATCTCGGTCGATATAGTTGGTCCTCTGAACCATAGTAACATCTAAAGGTAATAGGTACATTGTAACACTCATTGATCTATGTACTCGTTGGCCAGAAGCGATTCCAATGAAGAACATAACTTCCAAAGACATCATGGAAGTGTTCTTTCATATTTTTGCGAGGGTAGGATTCCCTGATACCATCCTTTCAGATCGGGGTAGCCAGTTTATTTCCTCAGCTACACAAGCCTTTACCAAAATGTTGGGTGTTAAACAATGCTTCAACAGTCCATACCACCCACATTCGACCGGTATAGTGGAAAAGATTAATGGCGATATGAAACATATGCTCTCTAAGGTAACCCAAGAACATCCTGAAGATTGGGATACTTATCTGCCTGCAATTTTGTTTGCATATAGGGAAGTGCCCCATTCCAGCACTGGGTTCTCACCATTCGAAATGTTATATGGTGCACAACCACGCGGCCCATTATCTCTGTATGAATCTATGTTGACTGAAAGTACAACTTTGTCTATACCCATTTCACCATATGAACATGTAACATCATTGCGTGATAGAATTATGAAATCATGTATGTTAGCTAAAGAAGCTCTCCAAAAATCAGGAGCTATTTACCGACAATATGCTAACAGAGGAAATAGAACTATTACACTGACGCCAGGACAGGACGTTCTTCTTCTTTTGCCAAGTGATAGACATCTCCTAACTGACTCATGGCAAGGACCGTTCAAAGTACTACGACAAATTTCGACGGTAGATTACGAGATTGCAGTTAGGGACAAACATAAAATTTTCCATATTAACATGCTCAAACCATATCACCACAGGCAAGACGAACAAGTAGAGACTGCAGCAAGCACCTCCATAGTGGACCAGACGGACGACAACGACACTGACGAGATACCGACACCAGTTCTTGACACGACGACCAACTTACAGGACATTAAGGTAAATCCTAAACTGACGCAGACACAGACTGACAGTTGCAGACAACTGATACAAGAGTACAGGACGATCTTTTCTGACAGCCCAGGACAGACAGATTTAGTGCAACACCAAATCATCTTAACATCTGACATACCTATTAAGTGTAGACCATATTCCATCCCTATACACTATAAAGAAAAACTTCATCAAGAAATCATTGATTTAGAAGCAAATCATATCATTCGACGTTCACAATCTCATTTCTGTTCACCAATAGTTTTAGTACGCAAAAAGGACAACACTATTAGACTTTGTGTGGACTATCGTAAACTCAACAGCATTACACAGTTGGATTTAGAACCAATGAGCAACTGTGAAGACATCCTGACTGAACTATTTGACTCACGTTATTTTACTAAACTTGACATGACAAAAGGCTACTGGCAGATAGCTGTACATCCTGATAGTATACATCTGACTGCATTTGCCACACCGTGGGGTTTATACGAATGGTGTAAACTACCTTTCGGATTAGTCAATGCACCAGCTACCTTCGTCAGAATGACAAGAATTCTTTTGACAGACATTGCTAACATCATTTGGTACATGGACGACATTTGCATACACACAAAGGACATGACAGAGCACATAACAGCACTACAGCAGACATTTGACAGGATTAGACATCATGGACTGACTGTAAAACCTTCCAAAGTTGATATAGCCTTTCAGGAAATTTCATTTTTGGGCTATAAGATCTCAAATGGCTTTATATCAACTGACGATAACATCATGTCCAGAATTTTGAAATTGTCGCTTCCGACAACTAAGAAACAGTTGCGAAGTGTGTTAGGTCTTTTAAACTATTATAGACAGTTTATTCCTCATTTTGCTGAATTGACCAAATGTTTCACTGATCTACTAACAAATAAACATCCCAACGTGATTGTAAACAGTGAATGTTTAAGGCCAGCATTTACGAAGA
>JACEFZ010019675.1:10000-17500 GCA_014155875.1 Cepaea nemoralis
CATGTATGAAGGGATAAAGAAAGCCTGTGGTCCAATGATCAAAAGAAGTGCACCGCTGAAAACCTTGACTGGAGAAATCATCACTGATAAGAAACAGCAGATGGATAGATGGGTCGAGCACTATTTAGAGCTTTACTCAAGTGAGACCAAGCTGGCGGATGATGCCCTCAACGCCATAGAGGCCCTGCCAACTCTTGACCACCTGGACACACTTCCCCACTATAACAGAAGTTAGGTGTGCTATAAATGAGCTTGCATCTGGCAAGGCTCCAGGTAAGGATGGGATTCCAATAGAGGTGATCAGGAGTGGGCAAGACACACTCGCTCTACAGATCCATCAGCTAATAGAGCTATGCTGGCGAGAAGGACAAGTCCCACAGGATTTCAAAGATGCAAACATCATAACGCTGTACAAGAACAAGGGAGATCGGAGCGACTGCAACAACTATAGGGGTATCTCACTTCTGTGTATTGTTGGGAAAGTATTTGCCAGAATTGTCCTGCGCAGACTTCAAGTCCTGGGAGATCAAGTCTACCCCGAATCACAGTGCGGCTTCCGTCAGAACCGGTCTACCATTGATATGATATTCTCATTGCGACAGATGCAAGAAAAATGCCGGGAACAAAATCAGCCACTGTTTATTGCCTTCATCGACCTCACAAAGGCATTCGATTTGGTCAGTCGTGAGGGTCTGTTCAAAGCACTAAAGAAGATTGGCTGTCCACCAACTCTTCTGTCCATTGTGGAATCGTTCCACACAGGCATGAAGGGTATAATCAAGTTTGATGGCTCAACTTCAGAAGAGTTTGAAATCAAGAGTGGAGTTAAGCAAGGTTGTGTACTATCCCCCACCCTCTTTGGGATATACTTTTCACTTCTACTGAAATATGCCTTTCGTGATCAGGATGGTGGTATATACATTCACTCACGCTCAGATGGTGGCCTCTATAATGCTCAGAGATTGAAGGCCAAGACCAAAATTAGGAGGGTACTAATCAGAGAGTTGCTTTTTGCGGATGATGCTGCGATTACGACCCACTCTGAGGAAGAATTACAACATCTACTATCTGGATTCTCCAATGCTTGTTCTGAATTTGGTTTAACAATTAACAAAAAGAAGACACAGATTATGTCACAAGGTGCACATGGTGTACCATCAATCTTTATTGACGACGCCGAACTGGAGATAGTAGACCATTTTACATATCTAGGATCAGAGGTAAATAGCAAATTATCCCTCGATCAGGAAATCAACATCAGGATTGGCAAGGCAGCAACAACAATGAACATGTTAGCAAAAAGAGTCTGGGAGAACAGGAAGCTTACTGCCAAAACAAAAGTCCTCGTCTACCAAGCCTGTGTCCTTAGTACTCTTCTTTATGGCAGTGAAACCTGGACAACTTACTCACGCCAAGAGAAACGTTTAAACAGCTTTCATATGCGGTGTCTGCGAAGAATACTTGGTATTAAGTGGCAAGACAAAATCACAAATACTGAAGTATTGGAAAGATCAGGTTGTGTGACGGTGTATTCCATGCTCAGTCTTCGTAGACTTAGATGGATAGGACACGTTAGGAGGATGGATGATGGTAGAATACCAAAGGACGTCTTTTTTGGTGAATTACAGACGGGTAGGAGATCTCAGGGTCGGCCTCTACTACGATACAAAGATGTGTGTAAGCGGGACATGATTGATACAGGCATTCATAATGCACAATGGGAGCACGTCGCCGCTGAACGTGTTGCATGGAGGGCAACTATCAGAAATGGAATAAAGACAAAGGAGAAAATGATTGCAGATAAAGCACACACAGAGCGTTAGAGACGTAAGATGGTGCAAAATGGTGGAAATGACCATGTTTTCACATGCACCTACTGTGGGCAAACATTTGCAGCAAGAATTGGCCTTACCAGCCACACTCGCCACCGCCATGGATCGTAGTTATTGCCATATGACAGTTATTAAGCCTTTTTGAAGCACAATGTACCAAACTATCGTCTGTCAAGACGGAAAGGTGCCAATGATGAATGAGTAGTAGTAGTAGTAGTAGTAGTAGTAGTAGTAGTAGTAGTAGTAGTAGTAGTAGTAGTAGTAGTAGTAGTAATAGTAGCAGCAGCAGCAGCAGCAGCAGCAGTAGTAGTAGTAGTAGTAGTAGTAGTAGTAGTAGTAGTAGTAGTATTAGTAGTAGTAGTAGTAGTAGTAGTAGTAGTAGTAGTAGTAGTAGTAGTAGTAGTAGTAGTAGTAGTAGTAGTAGTAGTAGTAGTAGTTGTTGTTGTTGTTGTTGGTGTTGTTGTTGTTGTTTGTCAGAGCCTAGCTATGCAGCAACATCGTTACGGCACCCGGCGGACAAGAGTTGTCGGCTGGCAAGATTGCTACCTGACACGCGACCAGCGGTCAGGCTGACGACAGACGCACGCAAGCCACGTGACCCCACCAGAGGCAGTGGGCAGTGTGCGTGATAGCTCAGACCGAGCTGGGACAGGAGACTGGAAGGACATGTGTGACGAGAGCAAGGCGTTTGTGTGAATCTCCGTGGTTGAAAGCCGAACGACTGATATCTTGAGCGTCAGACCTATGAGCTGTATTGTGGTTGTGAGTTATATATTGTAGATCGTTGTAATTATCGTTCTGTATTTAATGTGGCAATAAATCCATAGAACTTGTGTTGCTGTGTCTTACGTCGAATCACGTTATACTTGTACTGTCTCACATGTGTTAGCCAACGAGCCGAATATAAGATCCTGACATGTGTGGACGTGGGGGCTCGTCTTTGTTTAAGAACCTAATATATTTAGACGTGTGCTGCTCGTCTTTGTTATTTAAAACTATAATTCTTGTACGTGTAAAAAGGTAAACACCCACAGGCAAAGTTACAAGTCACTGACTTAGCCAGTCGACCTTTTGAAAAATTATCAGTTGACATTGTGGGCCCTCTTAGTCATACAACTACTAGAGGGAATAAATATATCCTAACTTTAATTGATCAATGTAGTCGCTGGCCAGAAGCTATTCCGCTAAAGAACATTACTGCCAATGACATCATGGAAGTGTTCTTCCATATTTTCTCCCGAATTGGGTTTCCAGATACTATCCAGTCTGATAGAGGCACTCAGTTTATTGCCGCATCCACCCAAGCTTTCACTAAAATGTTAGGAGTGAAGCAAGTCTTCAATACCCCCTATCATCCTCACTCGAGCGGGATTATAGAAAAGCTTAATGGGGATCTGAAGCACATGCTTGCCAAAGTAACTCAAGATCACCCCAATAACTGGGATGTATACTTACCAGCTGTTCTCTTTGCTTATCGCGAGGTACCACATTCTAGCACCGGTTTCTCTCCTTTTGAACTCATCTATGGTGCCAAACCACGAGGCCCATTAACAATTTATCACCAAATGTTAACTGATTCCACTCCAGTACTGAAACCCATATCATCATTTGTGTATGTAACATCATTGCGTGAAAGGATAATTAAATCATGTGAAATTGCTAAAAATGCACTAAAACTATCTGGTGCTACTTACAGACAGTACGCAGACAAAGGTAACAGGACTATAACATTGACACCTGGACAGGATGTTCTACTACTACTACCTAGTGACAGACAGCTACTGACGGATTCTTGGCAGGGACCATTTAAAGTGACAAGACAAATCTCACCCGTAGACTACGAGATCCTAATAAAAGACAAACACAAAATATTTCACATAAATATGCTAAGACCATACTACAACAGAGACAACGAACAAGACGATACGACAGCTTGCACCGTGATAATAGATCACGAAGATGACGATTCTAGCGACGAGATTCCAACACCTACATTAGACACGACAAACTGCTTGAAGGAGATCAAAATCAATCCAAACTTAAGTCAAGCAGAGACAAACAGTTGCAAACAGTTGATACAGCAATACAACACCATCTTTTCAGACAACCCAGGACAAACAGAATTAGTACAGCATCACATCACACTCACATCAAACACACCCATAAGATGCAGACCATACACCATACCATTACATTACAAGGAACAACTACATCAGGAAATCATCAACTTAGAAAAAAACAACATCATCAGACGATCCCTTTCAGACTTCTCTTCACCCATGGTCATTGTACGTAAAAAGGACAACACCATACGACTTTGCATCGACTACAGAAAACTGAACAAAATAACTGTTTTAGATCTTGAACCAATGGCAAACACTGACGATCTTCTGACAGAACTGACTGACGCTAAGTTCTTTACGACGCTTGACATGTCTAAAGGTTACTGGCAGATTGCTGTACATGAAGACAGCAGACATCTAACAGCTTTCGCCACGCCTTGGGGACTGTACGAATGGTGCAAACTTCCATTTGGGCTAGTCAATGCCCCAGCCACATTCGTACGCATGACGCGACTCCTCCTATCTGACATTCGTAATATCATTTGTTATATTGACGACATCTGTGTCCATACAGAGACAATGACGGAACATATAAAGACACTAGATCAGACACTAGAACGTATCAGACAGCACGGACTGACAGTGAAGCCTTCAAAGGTGAGCATGGCTTACCAAGAGATATCATTTTTGGGGTACAGAATATCCAATGGCTTTGTCATGACAGACAACAAAATTGTCTCCAAAATTCTAAAACTGTCACTTCCAACAAATAAGAAACAAGTCCGCAGTCTGTTGGGACTGATCAACTATTACAGGAAACTTTATTCCTGATTTTTCAGAACTGACTGAGGTTTTTTCTAACTTACTAACCAAGGATAAGCCCTGAAAAAGTTGTACACGATGAATGCCTACGAAATGCATTTCATAAAGTTTTGGCACACTTTTCTGATAAGAATTCGAATAACCTAATCCTTAAATTGCCCAACATCCGTTTACCTTTCAGATTGAGAACAGATGCTAGCTCCGTTGCGATTGGGGCAGTCCTGTTGCAGGAATACAACAACATCCTGCATCCAATTTGTTTCATATCAAGAAAACTAAGGCCTCGAGAGCGTGCATGGTCCATTCCGCAATTAGAAGCACTGGCCTTAGTAGAAAGTGTGACGAAGCTATCCAAATATCTTCTAGGACGTCACTTTATCATCGAAACTGACAACAGTCCATTACGGTATATAAATGCCGGAGTACCATCCAATAATATGATTGCTCGCTGGTCCTTGAAGCTTCAAAATTTCAGTTTCGAAGTTCGCCATATTCCCGGCAGAATGAATGCAATTGCCGATCTTTTGTCCCGTTGTCCGACCGACCCAGTAAGCAACGTCTGAGTGCAGTGTGTGTAATACACTCAGACCAACACAGCCACCAATGAGTGAATATTTTTATCATTCACCTACTGTGTAAGGTCTATAATTGAAATTGTGATACGGTTAGAAACCGACATGTATAATATACTTATTTTAATCAAGTCATGTAATGAGTGTAGTATAATTGTGTAGTGTGTGTTAGAAAGAGAACAATATTAATTGTATATATACACCAAGAACAGTGTCACAGACGCTTAACCACTTACCAGAAGCGAACTTTACCATTGTGACAGCTGTGAGTGATTTTCTTCACCGTGATATTTTAACGACATGTGCAAATGTGGACCGAACATTGACTTCTACACCACCTCTGCAGCGAATTTAATCCAAATTGTTCGACGTTTGAACATCCGAAATAAGAACAGTCGATCATTATCCATAAGTTGTGAACACATCGGAAATAAGAACATTCCACCATAATCCGAGAGTTGTGATACTATAACATCGAACACGAACGTTGATAACATTTTACGATCTGTTAAAACCGGAACAGTTGTGTTCAAACAGTGTAACAGCAACTAAATTTTGCGTTTCGTGTGTATTTCCGGTGTAATTTAAAAAGTATAGCAAAATTAGCAGACGATATACAAATTTTCAAAAATGTATGACGATTGTAAAATCCTTTTGAATCTATAAAATATAATACACCAATTGGGTACTTATTTATTTTGATTAGTGTAATCTTAGAATCATATCTTGATTAATATATTCATATTACCGACTTTTTCTCGTTAATATGAAGAAACGTCAAGCAATGACGCTAAGAAATTAAATAATTATTGTAATGTATAGAATTTCTGGAATGTCGAAATTACTTCCCTTGCATTTGTGAATTACATCAAGGGCCATAATTTGAAACATATTCATTAATGTGTATTGTATAGATAGACATTTTGTTGCTCAAATGGTTAGCACAGCAGGTAGGCGTCCACTAGCATGTCATATAGCTGCCAACATTGCAAACCAACATAAGAGCTCCTGGCCAAATGAGGTCAGAGTTTAAGTGTTTAATACGACTAATACAAAGCCGTATTTCAGTCTGGCTAGATGGCTGTTGCAAAACAACCATATTATTACGTTTTTTTCAAATTGCTGCGAGGTAGATGCGTGAAGCTGGTACTACTGATCTGACTGGGTATTATTGCAATGGAGGTAACCAGGCATCAGGGGGATGAAACCTGAGTTGTGTTAAAAGTTGTACTTCATTTGTCATTTCAATGCAACTTACATTTTTTGTATATATATATCTATGCCATATATGTATTTTCATGCATAACACTGGGAAAGAGTAGTCTCTGACATGAAATTAACACTACCCCAGTATATCCATACATCATGAATGAAAGATGGCATCTTTCATTGAGGTACCCGGGGAGAATGTCAGAGCCTAGCTATGCAGCAACATCGTTACGGCACCCGGCGGACAAGAGTTGTCGGCTGGCAAGATTGCTACCTGACACGCGACCAGCGGTCAGGCTGACGACAGACGCACGCAAGCCACGTGACCCCACCAGAGGCAGTGGGCAGTGTGCGTGATAGCTCAGACCGAGCTGGGACAGGAGACTGGAAGGACATGTGTGACGAGAGCAAGGCGTTTGTGTGAATCTCCGTGGTTGAAAGCCGAACGACTGATATCTTGAGCGTCAGACCTATGAGCTGTATTGTGGTTGTGAGTTATATATTGTAGATCGTTGTAATTATCGTTCTGTATTTAATGTGGCAAGAAATCCATAGAACTTGTGTTGCTGTGTCTTACGTCGAATCACGCTATACTTGTACTGTCTCACATGTGTTAGCCAACGAGCCGAATATAAGATCCTGACATTGTTGTTGTTGTTGTTGTTGTTGTTGTTGTTGGTGTTGTTGTCCCGTATCTGTGAGACCAATCGGCCCTCGTGTGTGGATGTGGTCACTGTCATTCCGGCGTCCTTTACTTCCAGATAATTGACCCGGTACCCACTCTGAAGCCGAGGCCAACTTTAAATATCCGGGTTCGAACCTATGGCCACCAGGGCGGCAGGCGAGAGCCTAGCCACTATGCCACCATGGCCTTCGTGGTACGGAAGGAACAATAATACATACATGAATACAACCTAGTATGTGTGACGGTCTAACTTGATGTTTGGTTTCTTTCAGATGCTGCATCTACATTCGCTCACAATGTTCATCCTGTTGTCGGCC
>JACEFZ010019675.1:20000-27500 GCA_014155875.1 Cepaea nemoralis
TACCAACCCATGGTGCATAATTCATTCAAAATGAATGCTTTGTTTAATTCTACCACACCCGTTAATGTTTCTTTCATGCTTATAAAGCCATTGGAATAGGTTTCAAATGAATGTCCATAAATCAAAGTAAATTGCAAAACATGTATATATGGCGTTTACATGAGCGCGCACACGAGAGAGAGAGAGAGAGAGAGAGAGAGAGAGAGAGAGAGAGAGAGAGGAGAGAGAGAGAGAGAGAGAGGTGAGAGAGAGAGAGGTGAGAGAGAGAGAGCTGAGTGAGTAAACCTGAACAAAGACAGAAGTTAGCTGCAATGGGTAGTAACTTCATCACAGGCACAATGTATTTATCCCATCACAGGCACAATGTATTTATCCCATCACAGGCACAATGTATTTATCCCATCACAGGCACAATGTATTTATCCCATCACAGGCACAATGTATTTATCCCATCACAGGCACAATGTATTTATCCCATCACAGGCACAATGTATTTATCCCATCACAGACACAATGTATTTATCCCATCACAGGCACAATGTATTTATCCCATCACAGGCACAATGTATTTATCCCATCACAGGCACAATGTATTTATCCCATCACAGGCACAATGTATTTATCCCATCACAGGCACAATGTATTTATCCCATCACAGGCACAATGTATTTATCCCATCACAGGCACAATGTATTTATCCCATCACAGGCACAATGTATTTATCCCATCACAGGCACAATGTATTTATCCCATCACAGGCACAATGTATTTATCCCATCACAGGCACAATGTATTTATCCCATCACAGGCACAATGTATTTATCCCATCACAGGCACAATGTATTTATCCCATCACAGGCACAATGTATTTATCCCATCACAGGCACAATGTATTTATCCCATCACAGGCACAATGTATTTATCCCATCACAGGCACAATGTATTTATCCCATCACAGGCACAATGTATTTATCCCATCACAGGCACAATGTATTTATCCCTACTTCTTTACTCTACTTCTACGATCATAAAACAATACATGTGTGTTTATTTATGAACTGTTACAAAACATGCACTGAAGGGACTGAGTTGCTGTTTCTACCACACAATCTTCATCGGTGAATAGAAATATATCCAGACTATAAAAGGCAAATGAATACAAATCAATATATGTGGATTTATTTCTCACGCTATTTCAATCACCTCAATATGTCCCCACCAATTGCCTATTTCTGTGTATTACGTTTTGGTGTTTGTCCATCAAGAATGATGACAACGATTTATTTCATCCTGTGGGATTGAAAGTTTGGAGCTGTGAATTCTAAGATGACTGGAAGGTCTATTTTGGCACAAAATGTTCTGTGTTATGTGAGCAATAAATACTTGATGTTTGAGGAGGAGGATCTCCTGTGGTATATTTTTTTCAGCCACCCCCCCCCCTCCCCCACAGCTTTTGAAGTCCTGTTTGCTTCACAAGTGACTACACCCTTGCGTAATTATGTCGCCACAAATGTCGGTCTTTGGCAGCAGTCTCCCAAGTGTTCGATGAATTCCAAAAGCTTTTAGTAAAATCTTCAGTGTCTTTAAAGCGTTTACTCTGGCCGCCCTGAGAGCGTTTACCACAGTGTATTAAGTAGAACAAAAGGACACGTGTATTACGTAAAAAGCACTGAAACTAACCAATCATGTCGCTTCTTTATATGCTCATAACCCTGAGAAAATCCGAGATCAGACTGCCAATGGTACCATTAGTTTTGGTACTCTTCGCTGGCTATTGAAGATGAGGACGGAGCACGGATTGGGGTGTCCCTGAGTGCTATGGGTCGGTTCTTGTCTCAACTCAATTGTATACGTCCATAATGTACTAGACATGAACCGAGTGGCTCCACTAATTTTCTGTTTTCTGTTAAATCTAACGCTTCTATAACCCCCGCTAAGTCCTGATTTCATCATCTCTGATTTTCTCTCCTCTTGATACATTGAGTATTCTTCTCCGGAATCTCATTTCCGTTGTTGTAATTTTTCTTTTCTCGTTTTCTGTCATTGTCCAGGTTTGGCATTGGTAGCATAGAGTTGGTAGGAAGATTGTATTGTAGAGTGCCTTTTTTTAGTATTTACTGATATAGACATTGATACCACTGTTGACGTGTTCCATCAACTCCATTTGTCTGTACTTATCGGTTCGATGGGAAGCAACTCATGTAGGTATAGTCTATTGTTCATGTCCCATAAACTCCATTTGTCTGTACTTATCGGTTCGATGGGAAGCAACTCATGAAGTATGTTCTATTGTTTATATCCCATAAACTCCATTTATCTGTACTTATCGGTTCGATGGGAAGCAACTCATGAAGTATGTTCTATTGTTTATATCCCATAAACTCCATTTATCTGTACTTATCGGTTCGATGGGAAGCAACTCATGAAGTATGTTCTATTGTTTATATCCCATAAACTCCATTTATCTGTACTTATCGGTTCGATGGGAAGCAACTCATATAGGTTTGTTCTATTGTTTATATTTTCAGTGTGCTAAGCACCACAGTGAGCAATTCATGCAGATCTATGACTCCTGCTGCAGTAATAGCCCGATCAGCAACGTGTACCGCCAATACTGCATAGACATCTTTACGCTGCCGGCCACGCGTGGTTGATAAGTGAATACAATAAACTGTGGATATAATCAATGCATTTTTGTTCTGTGAATTATTGCTTTGTGGTATCACTGTTTTGAAAAGCAAATTTAATCTCCCGTTCTGTCTGTCTGGCTGGCTGGCTGGCTGGCTGGCTGGCTGGCTGGCTGGCTGGCTGGCTGGCTGGCTGGCTGGCTGGCGGTCATCGGTCGGTCGGTCGGTTGGTCTGTCTGTCTGTCTGCCTGCCTGCCTGCCTGCCTGCCTGCCTGCCTGCCTGCCTGACTGACTGACTGCCTGCCTGCCTGTATGTTCAGTCAACTGTCAATTGGTGTAAGAAAAATATTGTTAAAGGAATAGATAAAACCTATACAGTTGTATGTAAGCGAAACATTGACAATAAGCACACAAGCTGAGAAAGATCTAACGGCAGTGGAAATGAGGTTTCAGTGGGAAATAAAAAAAAAAAAAAGTCGCCAGGGTCGACTTCATTGCACCAGGTTGTATCCCATATGACTCGGTCTCTTTCCGCAGCGCAGAAAGCGTCGCACAGAGCACGAGCTCCGTAGCTCTAGCGACGACCCACAGAAGAGTCTCCGAAAAATTTCACTCGTGAACCGAAGGACGCGGCCCGGAATCGAACCCACAACCTTCGGAGCCCCAATCTTTTGCTTGACCACGTCGCCACGGAGACTTCCGCCACTGCAGGGAAATGCAAAGAATATCATACGCGGACAGCCAAATGAATGAGACAATTCCTCAAGAAACAAACGAAAATCATGAATTGATTATAGAAATTATACATAGACAATCAACATTAATTTTTGGCATGTAATGATAAGAAATAAGATTGAAAACTTAGCGACAACTGACATACTTGATAGTCAAAGAGAAAGGGGGAAAACATGGAGGACATGTCAGGATGGCGTGATAACGTGGCACAACCAGGGAAAGAACTCAGGCCAGAGACAAGACTCGGGTGATCATGTGAGACGACGAGCCACGCCCACACTTATCGGCACGGCACGTCTTGAAGGTGATGGTTGAGTCTTGAGCCTCGTGTATTGCTTAAACTGTTTTCAGTTTGTTCTTGTGTCGCGGATACTAGATCCACAGGGATTTCTTTTTCTTGATCTGGGTTCAAAGGTCGACTTAACCTAAAATGTTTACCTGGAAATTTTCTGGGAGTAAAAGTGGCCGATTTGATTTCACCACACATCCATCGAGTGCCGGTTGGACTTGCACTATTTGGCAACAGCTCTGCAGTAGTGTAGTGGCTAGAAACCCGTCTCTAGACACGGAGGTCAAGCGTTTGAATCCACACTGAGGTAGCATCATCATCATGTGCCCTGCCAAACTTCCCCGATCTGATGGCCAGGTAGCCGGTTCAACCCCTACAACTGACAGCTGGACTAAAATGTTGATTTCTTGATCTTGACTTGGGGGACGTAAATTACTAGTGTCTGAGAAGTCGGAATGGGTTCATCTAATAGCAAGGGACACTGGTAATAGGAAAGCTTATCCACACGCAAAAATCAATCCTGCACACTAGAAAAAAGTAGCACATGTATGAACTACGCTTGATTTCAAAGCGAGCAGTCGTCAAAAAAATAAAAAAAAAAAAAAAAAAAAAACAGTATCTATTTCTCTAATTTTCTTTTCTTGAGTTATTAGGCCTTCGTCTATGTCTGTTGCCCTGTCGATTCCAGACAAAGGCATTCCCAGTTACACTATTCTCAAGTTTGTCTCAATGTTTGTCCACCCCAGCGTGTTCTTCTTCAACTCCTGGTTCACTGGTTTAGTTTCCTGTTAGTCACGGTTCCAACTTCATGGCAAAGGGTTACTACCATAATGCTCCGTTCATGTGCCAGTGAATATCACACAAAATGCTCTTCGCTACTCCATGTGAAAAGTGGAACAGACAGCAGTACCGACAAATCAACAACACGAACAGGCATACATACATAAGACCGCTGCCAGTATGCCAACACAACAGTCCGCCACGAAACTTATAGTTCATCGTCGATAGAAGCGGCCGCAGTCACTAGAAAATTAGCAGTTTCATACACATTACTGCATAAAGCAAAACTAGCTAGTTCAGCAACCGGCCAGCCGCGAGTTTCTGAACATGCAGTTCACAATACAAACAACCGCGGACAGATGTAAAAACACTCCGGGGGAAGCTGAGTGGTCTCGAGGAATGGTGTCCGCTTCGAGTGCTGGAGGTCCCGGGTTCAAGCCCCGGTGAGGACCGGGATTCTTTTCACGTGGACTTCTAGTAATGAAATTTCCCCTGCTCTCTGGGTAGTGAGATCGGATGCCCGTGTGTTTTGTTGCGCACGTAAAAAATCCCTTGGCAGTTGGAAATGAAAAAAGAGTAGCCAAACGGCGCTGCCCGGGAAAAACTTTGAGTCAAAAATCTAGCCAAAGTATTTCAGGATTCTCACCGGTGCTACGGAGTTCGTGCACTGAGCTGAGTTTCTCGGGACTCGGGCTTGAATCAGGAGAAGAATGGAGCACTTATAGGTTGCACCCGTGTGCCGTGATGTTGATCCGTCGACTAAACTAAACTAACAACACTCCACACAAAATCCACAGCTCACCGTATTGTTCCATGCACTTAAAGCGGTAGCTGGTAGTCGGAATCGTGTTCTACCAGTCCAACATGAGGAACATGCGTAAGCAAGCCGTAGCCAGAAGCAAAAACATTCCAGAGGCCTTAACAGCTCAACTGTCTAGCCGCCATGTTAGACCGGAAGTGTGTTTGTCACTGGCTTATGCCACTCCATGAGCTCCGCATCGGTGATTCTGCCATACCATTTTCATTCAACCATTCAGTGCAGTCACAGATTAATGTTTGTAGTTTGTTAGTATCGGTCTCCATGGCGAAGGCGTTACGGACGCGATTCCTAATCCCGTATACCCGGGTTCGACACACAGCGGTGCTGTTTTTTTTTTTTTTAGTTTTGACAAAGGTATAGGTGCATGTCGTTCAGAAAGCAACGGCAAACTACTGAACGTAAAAACTTGCCCAGGAATCACGAACAGCCAAAAGGCTGGGGTTCACTGCTACGTCCTGTGAAGGACATGCAACTAACAAAAAAGTGTATTAGTAATTGTTTAGTTGTTCTCTATGTTTCTGGTCCATACATTAGCACGAGCCGCATCTGTGGCGACTGCATCACCAACACAATTCATTCGTAACCCCGCATACCGCGTTCTAAACACAGGTGCTGGCGATTTGGAAGCAGAAAGTCTTGCCTTGATTATCATACAATGGATTAAGTGTCGGTCGTACAGAAAACAATGACAAAATACTGGACGTACACTTGCCAAGAAATCACAACAGCAAGACCTGCTGGTGTTGTCTGCGACGTCCTCTAAAGGATGTGCAACTAATTTAACTAGTTTGCCATTGGAGGTGGTGGACAATTTCGAATATCTTGGGTCATTAATTACCAACAATGGTGACACAATGAAAGAAATTAAAAGACGAATATCTATTGCTCTTCAAAAACTAAAGAAACCGAATAAATTGTGGCGTGTGACAGATAGACCTACGAAAATTAAATTAGTTAAGAGCAGGTATCTTTCCCATTGCAACATACGCCTGTTCGTCCCCCTCCATTCTCTCATATGCGAAACTCACAACAATCATCGGTGAATAGAAATATAGCCAGACTATTAAAAGCAAACGAATACAAATCAATATATGTAGATTTATTTCTCACGCTATTTCAATCACCTTACTAAACAACCTGAACAGCGCATAAATACCTTTGAGTATAAATGTTATAGACGGGCTCTAAAAATATCTTGGATACAGAAAAGAACAAATGCATCCACGCGACAGGATCTGAATATTGAAGACGGCTGGCTACTAAAGACGATAAAATAAAGGAAATTGACATATTTTGGTCATTTAAAACGTCGTGAAAGTTCGGAGAGAACAATAATGGAGTGGTATATGCCTGGGAAGAGAGGAAGAGGAAGGCCAAAGAGAAGATGGGTGCAGGATGTGGCGGATGATCTCCAGATGGGT
The DNA here is from genome assembly GCA_014155875.1 of Cepaea nemoralis. Classification (NCBI taxonomy): domain Eukaryota; kingdom Metazoa; phylum Mollusca; class Gastropoda; order Stylommatophora; family Helicidae; genus Cepaea; species Cepaea nemoralis. The sequence goes on from JACEFZ010019675.1 coordinate 26,673, forward strand.
GTATCGGACGCGGGACGTCTTGCTTATGGCCGAGATGTTTTCCGGAAGTTTGTTATGGGAGCGATATTTTGCAAAGGACATGCTACTGAATGAATGAATGAATGAATGAATGAATGAATGAATGAATGAATGAGCTTGCCATTGCTTTCTGGACTAGAAGTCCACGTTAAAGTCCATCTTATTGCCGGTGTAGGGGTTGAACCACCAACCTTACCATCAGCGCACTGGAAGTTTAACAGCGAGCACTTTTCGGCCCCGAGGACTTCTGTACTCTCATTAAATGTGAATAAAAATAGAGTTGATGAAAGAAATAAAATAGAGGCAAGTGGAATATTTCGGACACGTTAGACATAAAACTCTTATAAAAACCATACTGGAGGGTAAGGTTGAAGACAAGCGAGTAAGAGGTACACAACGATAGAAGTGGGAAGATAACATCAAGAGATGGACGAACAACACCTGACATTGTGTTGGAGATTCAATGCAGCCAACCTTAATTGTGGATACGGCTCCTGGTTGATTGAAATAATTTCCAGTTTGTGAGTGGACTGTAAAGTTGAGCAGTTCATTGTTGTGTATGTATGTCACTGCAGAATCAGTCCATTCAATATCCGTCTACACGGAAGTTAATTGTGATCTGCGTGGTAGTCAGTCAGTCAGTCAGTCTGTCATCCAGTCAGTCAGTCAGTCAGTCAGTCAGTCTGTCAGTCAGTCAGTCAATCAGTCAGTCAGTCAGTCTGTCAGTCAGTCAGTCAGTCAGTCAGTCAGTCAGTTAGTCAGTTAGTTAGTTAGTTAGTTAGTTAGTTAGTTAGTTAGTTAGTTAGTTAG
>JACEFZ010019675.1:32500-221677 GCA_014155875.1 Cepaea nemoralis
CTTTGACCGTTGCATGCATAGACATCATAGTGGCCAGGGCCTCATGTTGCAAAGTTGAACCATTAGTTTCTGGTGGCGTGAGTTTACTGTTGACCTGTAGCACTGGATGCACAAAAGGAATTCTCTCTTGTATCACACATCCACCAGTCCTTGTCAATGATGAGTCTCCCATAAAAGTACATTGTAAGTCAAGATTAGGGAGAGTTACAATGGCATGATTAGAAAACAGTTTCCTATTTCTGTGTTCTGATACCCACTGTGGTGTCCACACCACCTTGTTAGGTTTCCCCTTCTGTGTCCCTACAGACAACACTGATGTGATGGCTGACACAAATTTCTTTCCTACTGTATTACAGAACTGCGTGATGTGTAACAGACTGCTCACATCTCTCATCATCTGAAACGTAAATTGTCGCCCCTTGTCAGGCAAAATTTCATTAGGGAAACCAAAACCAGACAGTACCGCTAATAATGGTTCGGCCGCCGCTTCTATTGTACTGTGTTTGGCAGGTACAGGTTTTTGTCCACTAGTGTACCAATCAATCTTGGTATCTCTCTATTCTCTCTCTATTAAATTGTATCAACCACTTCTCTCTCTCTCTCTCTCTCTCTCTCTCTCTCTCTCTCTCTCTCTCTTCTCTCTGTATTATATTCTCTCCCTACTGAATTCTCCCTCTCTCTCTAATCTCTCTCTCTCTCTCTCTCTTTCTCTCTCTCTCCTCTCTCAGCTATATTTCTTCGCGACTGTCTCTTGTCCCAATCAATTAATAAAAGCAATAACCATTAATCTACCTACAAACACCATGCAGCGACACAACTAATCCAACCAGCCAGGTAAAAAGACATATTCGAGTTATAATGTTCAGTTCTGTTTGGCTTGCCATAATTATGTTGTTAATAACCTGGCATTTCCTCTTAGCAGACGACATCTAAATTATTAGATTATCCTTCCCTGGAAAGTTTTATTGTAATATCGATTTTGTTTTTGACGAATAATGCCACATCATCTTTTAGTAAACATTTCCTAGAAAAATTACATTTATACGACGTGATGTTTTTAAAGGGTCAATTGGTTGTTTATCTTTTATAAATATATAGCAAAGGGTCAAGGTCCACCTTGACGGCCAGTTTGGCATGTTAGAGGAGTACTTATGTTTCAATTAGCAATTGGCATTCGATGGTTAGTTGTTTGTTGCTGCCACTGTGTTAATAATTGTTATTGCTATTGGCACTCAATGGGCAGTTGTAGTTGTTAGTATTCGCGGGGATTAAGTTAGCAAAGAAAAGGCATTTCATAATTGTATTATACGAATAATATTTGTTTGCTCAGATACATGGAGGTTTTCGCAATTGGGCGGTTACAACCGATTTTGTGCACCGTAACATGCGTGTTTTTACGCTAAGGTTGAGCGGATGTAGAGGTTAAGAATTTGAAAAATACAATTAAGGTTACATGGGGTGAGATAAGAGGAATGCGGATAGGGTCAGAAAGGTTGCGTAGAAATCCCAAGACAATGGCTGAGCCACAAACACAGTGGATTGTTATAATCACGTAGATGTCAGTCTGAATCACCACGGAAGAAAAACGTGCTAGAGAGAGAATAGACAAAGGGAAACCTAGAATGGTATTTGCAGGAGAAGTGGTGATTGGAGGCAGTGGTTAAATGACGTCTCTTGGGAGGTCCCAAAGAGACTGAATATAGAGAGAAGGAAGCGATGGGTCTGGGCATTCAGGCTGGGGATAAGTGGGGGAACTTAGCAAGGCAGTTGAGTTCTGGGGCTAAGTTAGGACAACATTTTAAGGATAACTTAGCCAGGAGAGTTGAGTTATTTGGGCTACGTTGAGGAAACTAGCCAGTTACTCGGGTGTTGGGCTAACGTCAGGCTTAGCCAGGCATTCAGTTGAGTTCGGACACGGGAAAGAGTCCGGCGCGACAGGTTATGTCACAAGGCCGATCGAAGGCAGTATTGTGTATATACCTGTTCTAATATGGTTCCTGAAGATGGTGCATGTTTTCATCATATCTCTGTTCATAATCAATAAAATTGTGTGCGCGAAAATCGGTGTTCTCCATTGCCCAATAGCTGTTAATAAATATACCTGCAGAGATACAGACATACCTCTGGACATAACCATCGCCATTTTTATCTGTCAGCAGCATTGTGACATGGACACAGAAAGTTTTCGTTTTAAATTTGCGATTACCGTCGGTTAACAATACTCCACATTAAAAAATTTTTTTAGTGACTATCCATCTTACGTACCTCAGCAAAAGTATAATTTATTTACCCACTTCATATGAATTCTGAAGTATGCATCTGACGAGATGCAGCGCAATGAATCAGTCAATAAACTGTGCATTATATTGATTGTGGCTTCCTTGTTTAAATATTGAACCATTCCAGACAATTTCACCTTTATTGTTAGTGTTGATGGATATAGGGTGTATTTTTAATGACTGTGCAGCTTTTAAAAATATTGCCCTTCCAAGTTTTGTATTTACCTAATGTGGAGTTCATGCAACACAATGCAACATAATAGGTAAAGACAAAACTTGGAACGGCAATATTTTCAAGAACTGCACAGTCATTAAAAATACACCCTATACTTCATTGCGTCTCGGTTTGTTTCGCTTCAGTTCCAGAAATCTTTTGTATCCTTGGAGATCGAAACTAGATCTCCAATTTTAGTCCCAAACCAGTCCACCAGTCCGACTTGAGCGAACTTCCAGTGGCTTCCTTTCATCCATTCATTTATAGAGAAAAAACCAAACTTTCCACCACGTTCAACCAGCCTCTGTTGCGTTGGTTAAAGTTGTGGTGGTTTATGATGCGGTTTAAGTTTGTCTCGTGTTCTGCGCCAGTGTTGGCTCGCTTTTCGATATTGAAACGTTTATGCACGTGACGTCAGCTGGGGGATTGACTGGCTTGTCTGTTTTGATAGGATGCAGTCCTTATAAGGACTCATCCTTTGGTTTACTTGCTTTTATGTACCTGTTCTGTGGTCGATCCTGAGCAAGATGGCTACCTTCTCAATATCTTCATCGGTCCATTCTGTCATCTTGTCAGGTAATCTGCGTTCTTCGACAGGTTTATCGATTTTCGCCTCTAGGCTGACTAGGCTTAAGTCATATTTCCTGTTGAAGACTGGTTTCCCCTTGAACTTATTCGTCATTGAGAATGGGTTGCTGTCTTCATCTTGAGGTTTTTCACTGGTCTTTGGCTTGGCTCCAGTATGCGGCTCTTCTGTGGTCTTTGGCCTGGCTTCTGTTGGCTTGTTTTTGGTTAGCTCCCTTTCAGGTTTTAGCAGATCTCTCTCTCTCTCTCTCTCTCTCTCTCTCTCTCTCTCTCTCTCTCTCTCTCTCTCTCTCTCTCTCTCTCTCTCTCTCTCTCTCTCTCTCTCTCTCTGTTTTGGTGGATTTAAGACTTCTTCTTTCTTCTTCTTCATCTCGGCCATGCGCTCCATCTCTTGCTGGATGCTGTGCTGGATTTCCTTCATGTCAGCCAGTAGTTTTTCGTTCTCGCTGGTTGGTATTGGTGTCAGAAGTGCCTTGACTTTCTTCTTCAGTTCGTCAGTCTGGCCTTGGAGCTGAGCTGTTTCAGCTTGTGAGATGCTGTTGCTGTCTCGCACCTCCAGTGGCTAAGCAGATTTCGATATATCTTTGTGTGTGTGTGTGTGTGTGTGTGTGTGTTTATTTTTATTTTTTTTAAAATATTTTATTTTATTATTATTATTGATTCAGGGACAAACAAAAAGTAGATTTAAACCAAACATGGCACACAATCAAATGAACAAGCTCAGCATTGAAACTGCGGAAGATACCACGAAACAAAGCAAATAACACAATGGCCCTAGTATGGCGATATATCGTCCTTCTGTCCGAATGGGAGGTCACACATGGTGCTGTATTATCCTTCGGCGACCGTTAACATGTGGCCATGTTGTGTGCTAAACAACATGCAAAACGCACTGTCTATATCAATTACGTCACCAGTTTCCAAAATGTGCCATCCAATCGATGACATAGGACGTTTGTGGTGTGTCTGCTTGATCAGGTTTCCGGCGTCTTTGTTTATTATAGTAAACTTGCCAGGAGATCACAGCGGCAGAAATGCTGGTGTTGACTGCGATGTCCTGTCAAAAAGGATATCATCATCATCAAGTGCCGTGCCGGCTGGCGTAGGCGTTCATGGCTCTCCACAGATCTCGGTCTTTGGTGTTCTGGATCAACTCTGCTGATGATATTCCTCCATGCCACCGTCTCAATCCGTCCAGCATCATTTCTCTTGGTCTGCCTCTGCCTCTCTTCCCCTCGATCTTTCCAGTTGTCACGATGTTCTCCAATGCCTCTCTTCTCATCACATGACCAAAGAAAGCTGTTTGGCTCTTTCTTATTGTTGTATATAGTGTTCTAGTTTCATTAGCCTCTTACAGGCAATCGGTGTTAATTACTCTGGCAGTCCAAGGAATTCGCAACATTCGTCTTAAAAACCACATCTCTGTTGCTTCTAAGTTCTTCCTAATTTGTTCATTTACATTCCAAGATTCGCTGCCATAAAGCAGTTTAGCACTCTCTTTCTTACATTCATTGATAGCGACTTATTGCATAAGATACTCTTCATTTTCTGAAATGCGGCTTTTGTCTGCCCTATTCTGCCCTTAATCTCTGCTGTACATCTTCCATCTGATGTTATAAGTGCCCCTAGGTATTTAAAATTATCCACTTGAGAATTTCCCCTTCTATTTCTATGTCACATTTTGGTGTCCCCATTTTCTTTGATATCACCATTGTTACTGTTTTCATGATATTCAAGGAGAGTCCTTTCTGTGCACTCTCTGATACTACAATGTCCAATAATTGTTGTAAGTCTGTTGCATTATCCGCCACCAATAGTGCCAATACTGTGTCATCTGCATAGCGTATATTGTTTATATTATATCCTCCGATTAGTATTCCTGGCTTCTCTTTGATCTCTCTCATTATTACTTCGCTATATAGGGAGAAGAGATCGGCTGACAAGACACAGCCCTGTCGTACTCCTAGCTTTATCTGTTCGTAACTACCCTCTTTATTTCCCATTTTAATTGCTGCTACTTGGTTCCAGTATATCTTCTTTATTATTCTTAAATCTTTCCCATCAATGTTGATATCTTCCAACATTTTAATCAGCTCATCATGTTTTACTTTATCAAATACCTTAGTATAATCTATGAAGCATAAATATATGTCCCTTTGTTTCTCTATTGACCTTTCTATTAGTGTTCGTAATATATATATTGCATTGTTTGTACCCTTTCCTTCCATAAAACCATACTGTTCTTAATTAATTTCCATTTTTATTTTCTTTCTTGTTCTTCTCATTATAATTCTGAGTAGAAGCTTAGTGACATGGTTTATGAGGTTAATTGTACGAAAATCTTCACATTCAATTGCTCCTGGTCTCTTTGGTATTGCTATAAATACAGATTTTACCATATTGCTCGGTAAATATCCACTGTTGTAAATATTATTTAGCATTTTGGTTAATATATCTACCCCAAATTCTCCCAAAACTTCTAATTCTTCTACTGTGATTTCATCTGGCCCAGCTGTTTTTCCTTTCTACATATTGTTCATAGCGTCAGCGACTTCTTCTTTTAGAATAGGTGAGCCTCCTTCTAAGTTACTTTCTTCTGTTAATTCTTCCCTTTCTCCATTATATAATTCTCTTATATACTCATTCCACCTCTTCATTATAGCACCTTCCTCCAATAATATCTTTCCTGTTTTTGATTTCAAACACCCTGTATTTATTCTTATTTTTCTTCCTGTGAGCTCACTGATTTGTCTGTGCATACTTTTTTTTATCTTTAATGGAATTTAATTCTTCTTCTTCTTCTTCTTCTTCTTCTTCTTCTTCTTCTTCTTCTTCTTCTTCTTCTTCTTCTTCTTCTTCTTCTTCTTCTTCTTCTTCTTCTTCTTCTTCTTCTTCTTCTTCTTCTTCTTCTTCTTCTTCTTCTTCTTTTTCTTCTTCTTCTTCTTCTTCTTCTTCTTCTTCTTCTTCTTCTTCTTCTTCTTCTTCTTCTTCTTCTTCTTCTTCTTCTTCTTCTTCTTCTTCTTCTTCTTCTTTTCGTTCATCCGGAGTGTTTTTTCAGATGTGATTGTGGTGTGTCTGTTATGCGCCCTTGGGCAGAAACATCGACTTTAGCGTGCTTTTTTGACCAGGTAGCATTCCTGGGAGACTCACTTTTGCGGTGCCATCTGCTACACCAAAGATATGGAAACTAATCACCAGAAAAATGAATCCAGAAAGTTTTTTAAAGTACTGAAGTCAATGAAACGAGGGCACCAACAAAACACATATGGTTTAAAAGACAAAAATGGGAATATGATAAATACCAATGAAGAAATGTGCAACACATGGAAAGAATATTTTATTGAATTACTAAATTGTGAAGCTCCAAGTAACATTTTCCTACAGGAAGAGGTTCTAACATGCGAACCACAAATTGAAGAACCTACATTTGAAGAAATCCTATATGTAATCACACGACTTAAAAACAATAAGGCAACTGGGACTGATGGAATTGCTGCTGAATTTATAAAGGCAGGTGGCCATGCATTACATCTAAAGCTATACGAACTAATAATAAAAATCTGGAGGACAGAAGAATTACCCCATGACTGGAAAGAGTCATTATTGATACCTATCTTTAAGAAAGGAGACAAGTTCCAATGTGGAAATTGTAGAGGAATATCACTACTGTCCACAAGCTATAAGATACTATCCGCAGTATTACTAAATAGACTAAAACCATATTCAGAAGACATATTAGGTGACTACCAGGCGGGTTTTAGACAAAACAGATCAACAATAGATCAGATATTTATCTTACGACAAATAGCCGAGAAACATTGGGAATATAAAAGAGATCTCCATAACATTTTTGTGGATTTTAAAAAGGCTTATGATAGTGTCCATAGGAATAGTCTATGGAATGTTATGCAGGAATTTGGAATACCAAGGAAGTTAATTAACATGACCAAACTATGCATGGAAGATACTTATAATATAGTAACATATAAAGGCAGGAAATCAGACCCCTTCCAAATAACATCTGGCTTGAAACAGGGTGATGCACTATCGCCGCTACTCTTCAATCTGGCTCTAGAGAAAGTTGTAAGGAAGGTAAAGGAGGAATGTGATATTGGAGGAACATCCAAGCTGCTTGGTTATGCAGATGATATAGATATTATAGGGCAAAGTGAACAAAAGACATTAGAAATATTGACTCACTTAAAGGAAAAAGCCCAACAGATGGGGCTGGTTATCAACCAAGATAAGACAGAATATATGGTAATTTCAAGAGACGGAATGGCTAAAAACTCTGGCCACATACAAATAGATAATATGACCATTAAAAGAACGGAAACATACAAATACCTGGGTACAATCTTCAACTGCTCCAACATCATAAGGGAAGAAATACAAACTAGAATCAACTCTGAAAATAAGATATACTATGCACTACAACATCTACTAAAATCAAAGGCGCTATCTCGTAACACCAAAATCACAATATACAAAACACTGATCAGACCAGTTGTGCTGTATGGCTCTGAAACCTGGAGTACAACGAAAGGAGACGAAGCCTTGTTACAAACCTTTGAGAACAAAATTTTAAGACGCATCTTAGGACCCATTAGGGATACACAAAGTGGAGAGTGGAAAAGAAGAAGTAACAAAGACATTTATGATTTGTTTAAGTCCCCGCTAATCACTGGTATCATGAAGGCTAATAGACTACAATGGCTGGGGCATATAGAAAGAATGGAAGATAATAGGGAAACAAAACTCGCTTACACTCAGGAAATAAATGACCGTAGACCCCGAGGTAGACCAAGAAGGCGGTGGAGAGATAATATACATACAGACCTACAAGCACTTGGAATCAACGACTGGCAAGAGTAGGTCCACCAGAGAGACGAATGGAGACAGATTGTATTTGCAGCAAAGAACCTCAATGGCTCGGAATGCTGAAGAAGAAGAAGAAGATCTGCTACACCGCTGGCCAAGTCGGAACGGTCGAAGACAACGGTTATCCCTCAAAGGAAGGCAGGGACAGTCCATAGCATTATCCGCCATCCAAGGTTGCTTCCATAGTTGCAGGGCCAACACATAGCGCCCTGATTCTGGGCTCACCGAGGGAAATCGTCACGTCCTGCTCATGGCTTCTTTAAATCCTCACTTCAATATATTGGTCATTTCGTTTGCCACGAGCCATTCCTGCACAAACCAGACAAGTCTGCAGATGGTATCCACTCAGCGAGTTTTCGGACATGTGCTTGTCGTTGCGCCCGTCAGAGCTGTTCCAGGCACGACAGACATTCGGAAAACTACCTAGTCAGAGCTGTTCCGAACAAGAGCGGTATCGGAAACTAGGTAGTCAGAGCTGTTCCTAGCACGAGAGACATTCGGACGAGACATTTCACTCTGACGTAATTGCGTAGTGTCAATTTTTAGTTTGCCACCCGTAGGACGACACTTCCGACTTCCGGCGGGCATTTTTTAATGAGGTTAGCCTTCCTCTGGTTTCGAGGCACGTTAGACTGTTGTGATGTCGCCAACATCTCAGCTGGTCAAGATAGAACGATCAACGACATCGCGGTCGGCCCTCAAGGGAAGGCAGGGGCAGATCATGGGCATTCCCTCGCTATCCAAGGAGGCTTCCATAATTGCATAGCCGGCACATATTGCTCTGAGACTGGGCACACCCGAGGAGTTGCCACGTCCTGCTCATGGCTGCTTTAGTTCCTCACTTCCATGTGTTGGGAGTCTCGCTTGCCACTGATCGCTCAAGCACACACCAGGAGCGGTCAGACTGCGTGCGACATCCACTCGGTAAGCTTTTATTTTTGACTTCGGACAATGCAATAGGTTCGCTCGCCTTTCGTTCCATTTCGCGTCATTGAGACGTTCTTCCACTTTTGTCAACACTCTCTATGAGTTAGATACAGACAGTTTTCGTAACCATTTCCTTCGACTGAGGCACTTTTCTGACATTTTGTACTCGCTCACAAGGTAGGCTACATGTGCTGCCGGCTCAGCACCTTACCTTCGTGCAGCAGTGGACGAGAAACGGCCTGGCCCTCTCAATCGGGGATCTCTCATATCCCCCAGCTGAGAGCCTTCGAACTTGTACCAGACCTGAGCATGTAGCTTGCTCAGTATCACGCCTCTATTTTTCGGTAGGAGGGAATTGGCCCGGCTCTCAGATCCGAGGGTTTGTGGCTTAGAGGCGTTCAGCCACAGCCCTCGACAGGGAGCCTTACGTGTTTTGTCCGGACCAAGAGCTTCTGCCTTCGTGCGCCTGATTTAAGCTTCTGACTGTTATTCCAACCTCAGTCTAACCCGCAGAGCAGCGGGTTGTGTCTCTCTTAGTCTGGCCCCTATCCCATAAGCTGTCCGATATGTAGTTTTCATCCATCGGTAAGCACATCGGGTCAGAGGGACACACAAGCTCCCCCACCGCGACAAGGTGGAGACACATCGGGGGAGGAATTTAATTCAATTTGTTTGCATTGCTCGTTTAACCAACTTTCTTTTGCCTTCACACATTTATCTCTTATTTCTTTATTTATCTTAGCATACACTTGTTTATCATTTTTATTCTGTTTCCTTTTGTCCATCAGCATTAAGATTTCTTCATTCATCCATTTTTTCTTAGCTTTTTGGCTTCTCTCCGGTAAAAAAAGGATATGGAAAAAAAAAAAAAAAAATCCAGATGGGTATGTGTTTGACCATCCCGTTGTTTAACCGCCTCTCTGTTTTGCCGATGTAGGTAGACTGGCACCTGCATGTGAATTGGTAAATACAAATGGATTTAGCGTACAGAAGGACGTGTTCTTTTACTGCGAGTGTGGGAATTGTAAATTGCAGATAAATATATTTTATGTTGTATTTCTATTCAGAGGCTGTCCCAGACTTCCATTTCTGTGAGTCCCTGTAGCGCAGTGGATAGCGCGCTGGACTTCTAATCCAGAGGTCGCGGGTTCGAATCCCGCCAGGGATGTATTTTTACTTTTAAATTAAAGTATACATTACTATAAGCTAGACACACAGATTGGTGAAAAAGATTCATTAAACCCCGGTTTACAATATTCAACAATAAGTATTAAATCTATGACAACTGGCTTGAAACAGGGTGACGCACTATCGCTGCTGCTCTTCAATCTGGCTCTAGAGAAAGTTGTAAGGAGGTTAAAGGAAGAATGATATTGGAGGAACATCCAGACTGCTTGGTTATGCAGATGATATAGATATTATAGGGGAAAATGAACAAAAGACATTGGAAATATTGTCTCGCTTAAAGGAAAAAGCCCAACAGATGGGGCTGGTTATCAACCAAGATAAGACAGAATATATGTTAATTTCAAGAGAAAGAATGGCTAAAAACTCTGGTCACATACAAATAGATAATATGACCATTAAAAGAACGGAAACATACAAATACCTGGGTACAATCTTCAACTGCTCCAACATCATAAGTTAAGACATACAAACTAGAATCAATTCTGGAAATAAGATATACTTTGCACTACAACATCTACTAAAATCAAATGAGCTATCTCGTAACACCAAAATCACAATATACAAAACACTGATCAGACCAGTTGTGCTGTATGGCTCTGAAATCTGGAGTACAACGAAAGGAGACGAAGCCTTGCTACAAACCTTTGAGAACAAAGTTTTAAGACGCATCTTTGGACCCATTAGGGATACACAAAGTGGAGAGTGGAAAAGAAGAAGTAACAAACACATTTATGATCTGTTTAAGTCCCCGCTAATCACTGGTATCATGAAGGCTGATAGACTACAATGGTTGGGGCATGTAGAAAGAATGGAAGATAATAGGGAAACAAAACTCGCTTACACTCAGGACATAAATGACCGTAGACCCCGAGGTAGACCAAGAAGACGGTGGAGAGATAATATATATACAGACCTACAAGCACTTGGAATCAACGACTGGCAAGAGAAGGTCAACCAGAGAGACGAATGGAGACGGATTGTATCTGCAGCAAAGAACCTCAATGGCTCGGAACGCTGAAGAAGAAGAAGAAGAAATATTAAATTTAATCTCGAAAAGACGCCATAAATAAGACATTCCTAGATTTTGAATAACGAAGACACAAACAATAGATTGCACGATTGATTGCCTGAGATATGTCACTGCATCTCGTCAGGTTCATTTTGCATACATCATAAAACATAAACTAAAATGATTACATAAAGCTGAAATATACACATATTCGCACGGTAATGTCAGTTGCCGATCTCCCTGGCCAAGGCGTTAACAACATTCTTCGTAATGCCGTATATCCACGTGGGGAAACAGTAGCTGCGAGATTCGGCAGCGGATCGCGCCACGCTGGTAACTTGCGGGGGTATGTGAGCAGGTCGTTCAGAAAGCAATGGCAAACTACTGAACTAGCTTAATAAACTAGGCACTAAAACTTGCTTTGTACATCAACAGCAGCTGAAAAATGTTGGTGCTGACTGCAACGTCTTGTATTTAAAAACATCTTTTTTAAATGTCAGTTGTCTACCACGGTAATTTTAAACTATCGTGTGTTTCTGTTTGCACAGGACTGGCTCCTGTCGATTAATGGCGATTGTTTCAGCGAACATTAACATGCGGCCATGTTGTGTGCTAAACAACAAGCGAAACGCACTGTCCCTATCAGTTACGTGACCAGTTTCCAAAATGTGCCATCCAATCGATGACGTAGGACGTTTGTGGTGTGTTGGCTTGATCAGGTTTCCGGCATCTTTGTTTATTATAGTAAACTTACCAGATCACAGCGACAGAAATGCTGGTGTTGATTGTGATGTCCTGTAAAAAGGATATGCAAAAAAAAAAAATAGATCCCATTGGGTATGTGTTTGACCATCCGTTGTTTACCTGCCTCTCTGTTTTGCCGATGTAGGTAGACTGTCACCTTCATGTGAATTGATAAATACAAATGGATTTGGCGTACAGAGCTGTGAGTCCCTGTAGCGCAGTGGATAGCGCGCTGGACTTCTAATCCAGAGGTCGCGGGTTCGAATCCCGCCAGGGATGTATTTTTATTTTTTTAAATTGTATGTTTCGAACTTCTTCTTCTTTCTTCTTCTTCTTCTTCTTCTTCTTCTTCTTCTTCTTCTTCTTCTTCTTCTTCTTCTTCTTCTTCTGCTTCTTCTTCTTCTTCTTCTTCTTCTTCTTCTTCTTCTTCTTCTTCTTCTTCTCTTCTTCTTCAGCATTCCGAGCCATTGAGGTTCTTTGCTGCAGATACAAGCCGTCTCCATTCGTCTCTCTGGTGGACCTTCTCTTGCCAGTCGTTGATTCCAAGTGTTTGTAGATCTGTATGTATGTTATCTCTCCACCGTCTTCTTGACCTCAGGGCCGACGGTCATTTATTTCTTGAGTGTAAGCGAGTTTTGTTTCCCTATTATCTTCCATTCTTTCTATATGCCCCAGCCATTGCAGCCTATTAGCCTTCATAATACCAGTGATTTAGTTAGTTAGAAGAAGTCCTGTCTCTCCATGCCTGGCGGTTCGCTGCTACCTGTTGTAGATCTTGGATATTTACTTGGCCGTTGAATGAGCCTTCTCTAATGATGGTTCTACGCAGGGTCTCTCTTGGTCTTCCCCGTTTTCTTTTCCCTACCGGTGACCATATGAGGGCTTGGTAGGGGAGTCTTGTCTTGTCCATTCTGAGTACATGGCCGATGTAGTTCCAACGGCGTCTTCTTGTGAAATTTGATACTGTATCTTGCTTAGTCTCTTGTCTTATTTGCGAATTGGTTCTGAAGTCTGTCCAGTGGATGTTTAGAAGTCTTCTAAGACATTTGTTCTCAAAATTGTCTAATTTTTTTTATCTAAAGCTACCGTTGATTTCCAACTTTCACATCCATACGTTAACACTGGAATCACACAATAGTTGAAGATTTTAAGTTTTGTGTGTTTGCTGAGTGTCTTTGACTTCCAGATGTTTGAAAGTTTACCAGTGATAAGCGGGGACTTAAACAGATCATAAATGTCTTTGTTGCTTCTTCTTTTCCACTCTCCACTTTGTGTGTCCCTAATGGTCCCAAAGATGCGTCTTAAGACTTTGTTCTCAAAGGTTTGTAACAAGGCTTCGTCTCCTTTAGTTGTACTCCAGGTTTCAGAGCCATACAGCACAACTGGTCTGATCAGTGTTTTGTATATTGTGATCTTGGTGTTACGCGATAGCACATTTGATTTTAGCAGGTGTTGTAGTGCATTGTATATCTTATTTTCAGAGTTGATTCTAGCTTGTATTTCTTCCCTTATGATGTTGGAGCAGTTGAAGATTGTACCCAGGTTTTTCTATTTTTCCGTTCTTTTAATGGTCATCTATTTGTATGTGGCCAGAGTTTTTAGCCGTTCCTTCTCTTGAAATTACCCTATATTATCTGAGCGAGTGGGGGATATGTGTGTGGTGTGTAAGTGGGGATGTGTTGGTGAGGGATGTGTGTGTGTGGTGCGTGGGTTGGGAATAGTGCGTGGTAGGGGGTGTATGTGATGTGCGGGTGGGGGATTGTGTGGTGGGGGATTAGGTTATGGCATGTTTGGGTGGGTGGAAGTTGTATGTGTGGGTGGTGGGGTGTGTGTGAGTGGATTGGGGATGTATGGGTGGTTAGGGAGATGTGTGTGTGGGGGGGGGGGGACATGTTAGTTGGTGGGGATGTGTGTGTATGGTTTGGGGATGTGTGAGTGGATGTGCGATGTGTGGGTTGGTGGGGGATTGTGTGCATGGGTGGGGAATATGTTGTCGATAGAGATGTGGCTGGGGGATGGGTGGTTTGAGATGTGGGTGGGGAGAGGATGTGTGGGTTAGGATGTGTATATGGATGGGAGTGGGATGTGTGGGTTGGTGGGGGAATGTTTGTGGGTGGCGAGTGTGTTTTGGTTGGGGGATCAGGTGAGGGCAGTGTGTGCGGGTGGGGGATGTGCGGGAGGGGGATGGGTCGGTTGGTGGGGTATGTATGTGTCCCTTGGTGTGCGTGTGTGTGGGTAGGTGGGGGTGTGTATGTGTCCCTTGGTGCGCGTGTGTGTGGGTAGGTGGGGGTGTTGTGTGGGTGGGGTGATGTATGTATAGGTGGGAGATGGGCCTCACAACATGGTAATTAGCCTTGTTTATGTTTACAACATTCATTTCACAATGTTTATTTTTCTTCCTATGTAAATGTATAATGCTCTTGATGAACGAAAGACGAGTGATTGGAAGGGCCGAATGTAAGACGGGCCTGCGCGCCCAATTTGTGACCCTAATAAAGTTGATTTGATTTGATTTGATTTGATTTGATAACCAGCCCCATTTGTTGAGCTTTTTCCTTTAAGTGAGTCAATATTTCCACTGTCTTTTGTTCATTTTCTCCTATAATATCTATATCATCTGCGTAACCAAGCAGTCTGGATGTTCCTCCAATAGCACATTCCCCCTTTACCTTCCTTACAACTTTCTCTAGAGTCGGATTGAAAAGGAGCGGCGATAGAGCCAGATGTTGGAAGGGTCTGATTTCCTGCCTTTATATGTTACTATATTATAAGTATCTTCCATGCATAGTCTGGTCGCTTAAAAAAAAAAATAGTCTGGTCATGTTGATTAACTTCCTTGGTATTCCAAATTCCTGCATAGCATTCCATAGACTATTCCTACGGACACTACCATAAGCCTTTTCAAAATCAACAAAAATGTTATGGAGATCTCTTTTATATTCCCAATTTTTCTCGGCTATTTGTCGTAAGATAAATATCTGATCTATTGTTGATCTGTTTTGTCTAAAACCCGCCTGATAGTCACCTAATATGTCTTCTGAATATGGTTTTAGTCTATTTAGTAATAACGCGGATAGTATCTTATAGCTTGTGGAAGGAGTGATATTCTTCTATAATTTTCACATTGGAACTTGTTTCCTTTCTTAATGATTGGTATCAATAATGACTCTTTCCAGTCAAGGGGTATTTCTTCTGTCCTCCAGATTTTTATTATTAGTTCGTATAGCTTTAGATGTAATATGTTCCGAACGCGGTTCGTAATCCCGTATACCGGCGTTCGAAACACTGCTGCGCGCGATTTGGCAGCAGACCACTTTGTGTTGGTTTTGCGTTGGTATCTGTGCCAGTACCAACAGGAAATTACTGCCATAACTATGATACTGAAATTGAGGAAATCGAGATAGCAACAGGGAATAGCAATCTGTGGTGCTATTGACAGATGCAAAATCAGTACTTGAGACGCTCCTGTCTGGGAAATTGCCAGTACTAAGGACACTACTTTCTGAACTTAGCAGTCAGCATAAGATCACCATACAGTGGATACCATCCCACTGTGGGGTACCCAGAAACGACAGAGCTGATCGATTACCTAAGGAAGGAGCAAAAAAAAAAGAACAGCCTGATGTGCCTGTTACATACTACCAAAAGAAAAGAATGATCAAATCAGTCAGATAGCTACCAAAACCTTCTCAAGAAAATAACCCCGTTATAGACAGACCAGAACAAGTCATTATTCTGCGCCTCAGAACAGGACACAATAGATTACGCAACCACATATATACACAATTCAAGATTGGTGAATCAGCCATGTGCACATGTGGATTGGCGTCGCAGAAAGCAGAGCACATACTCCAAGACTGTCCAAAATACAACATATCTAGGCAAACCTTCTGGCCTAGAGAGACGACAGTGGAAGATAAACTCTATGGACCGCTGTGTGAACTAAAAAAGACAGTTCAATTCATACAAGAGACAGCATTGCAGTTATAGACATATTTCAAGCAAACGAAAGAAGAAGAACAAGGTGTCGATGCCGGCCGTTCATTTATCAATTATTTTATATACGCAAAGATTCTTAGGAAATTAATTTTTTAAATAATTAACTCCAAATTCCCATTTGCTATAACAAATAATTCTGTCAGCATTTTAACTTGACGCACTAGATATACACGTATTCATCATAATCATCATCATCATCATTCACTTTTGCCGTCAAAGCGCCGTGGGGAGGAATAGTAGGCGTTCCAACGCCCGATTGGTGGCACTGAATAGTGTCATTCATGAGATTGTGCAATGTCTTTGAGGTCGTTAATCCAGTTTCTTCTCGGACATGCTCTTCCTTTAGTAGCAGATCTTCTTTGGTGTGGGGCCAGTGCTGGTAGTTGATGGTGTTACATTCTAACGAGATGACCGAACCATTTGATCTTTTGTCTTTCAGTATATGTGGCGCATGTTGTTGATCTCACTGTCTGTCTGATAACATCATTTCTTACTCGGTCTCGGATAATTAAGACTGGCAGCTCTGCTCAAGGATCTCATGTCACAGGTGTTTATTTTCAGTAAGTGTGATATGGATAATGTCCAGGTTTGACATTGGTAGCATAAGATTAGTGTGAATATGTTATTTATTACCTGTCGTTTTGCGTACAAAGGTATGTTAGAATGTTAATAGGCAGATTAAAATGTTGGATGCATGTCTTATTACAGGACGGTGCAATTAACCCCAGAATGTCTCGACTGTAGTTTACTAGGAAATTTTACGTTCAGTAGTTTGCCATTCCTTTCTTAACGACCGAATTTCATATTATCGAAATCAACGCAAAGCGATTAATTTAAGAAAAAACCAAACCAAAAAAAAAAAAAAAGCAAAAATTTGGGGTAGCAGACTAAAAAGAATAATAAAGAATAAGAACGATATTGATCACAGCAGGATATTTAATGATACAAAATGATGTGTTAAGATGCTGCAGAGAAACAAATACATACACAAAGGTATACCTTAGTTTAATGGTCAGTATTCTGCACCATAACTGACCAGTGTTCACTGTAGCTGACCATAGCTAAATTGTTCCGTGAAATCAACTTCACGCCACATAAACGACGGAAAGAGGAAATAGCAGAGTCCCTGAGAATCTCGATACACGAGGCCCATGAACGGGCACTCTCCCGCTGTTTATGTTTAACAAAAGAGTCCATTACCCCATACGGACAACAATTACTTTCAGATTAATACTTCCTGTGAGGGTACAACCTTGGGCAGCTGATTTTGCGGCTGATTCAGTCACAGGACTATCATTCTGAGCCGGTGATGAACCCTAATTATAACTTCTCCTTGAAGTTGAACCAGCTAGGGGTAATGGTGAAATCGAATCGAATGTTTATGCTTCTCCTCAACACCGCAAGACACAAGAGGAACAAGTTGAGATGAGATGCGTCAACTACACACGTATTCTTCGTTGTACTCTTGGGTGACTAGATCAGTGGTTCTCAACCGTTTTTGGCCTGTCCACCCCTTCACCATATGTTCAGAATATCATCCCCCATCACTTTCGTATTTCCTCCCTATAAATTTCCTCCTTCTCCCTACACAGTAGATGTAAAATAGAGGGAGAGTCAATAAGTAAGTCACACAGTTCTGTGGGATGGCAGGTAAATGTAGTTGGTGTTCTCTACAGGCGTCATTAGGTGACAGCAACATCGAACTTTATATTCCCGTTCGTCAGGTGGCGCCAGGTGTCTCATGCGCATGCACAGCGCATAAACAAAATGGCGACTGTACTTACGGAGTATACAACTAAAGAGCAACGTGCTGTTGTGCGTTTTGTGTGGGCAAAAGGACTGCCTGCAAAGGACATTCATAAGGAAATGCTTCCTGTTGATGCTGACAAATGTGTGTCCCGTACAGTGGTGCATAGCTGGGTAGAAACATTTTCTCATGGACGCTCTAAAATTGTTGATGAAATCCGATCTGGTTGTCCTGTTGAGATTGCAACAGAAGCATCCGTGCAGCGGGTGGAGGAGATGGTTAGAGGTAACAGGCGAGTAACGATAGACATCTGCAACTTAGCCCCTAGTGATGTCCATCTTTTTGGTCCACTGAAAACCCACCTTGGCGGGAGACGTTTCAAGAATGACGCCGAAGTTGAATGTGAAGTGAAAACGTGGTTTAGAAAACAGAGCACGCAGTTCTATGCCGCCGGTTTGGGAGGACTGATAAAATGATGGGATAAGTGCATCAATGTTGGTGGAAATTATGTTGAGAAATAAAGGGACATGTATGTATAAAAATAGACTGGTTTCAAGTTATTATCATAGTTGGTTATTTTTCTACAGCCATTCGTGAGTTACTTATTGACGTCCTCTCGTAAATTTAATAACTTATACCAGAACAAGTCGAGACGTCTACATAAAATGTGATTTACGGGTCTACTTATGTTATAAAACGAATTTCAGTAGGGCGAGAAATACAGAACCGTAAAGTATGGAGGGAAAAACAATATCAAGTAAATGGTTCTTGTACTAACGCGATCTTGAAATAATCTTAATCCCCCCCCCCCCCCCTTTGGAAACCATAAAATGTCCCCCTGGGGCGGGGGGGGGGGGAATTCCCCACCGGTTGAGAACCACTAGACTAGACGAATATAAGCAGACGTAGATCTTTGTACATTGTGGCATGGAACTCTGAATTTCCATTCTAGAGGTACTGGGTTTGAATCCCGGATTGTATACGCCTTCTACTTGTACTTTTATTTTTAATTCTGCCCATGTTGGGTGGCTAATATATGTCAACTGTCTCCTTGTTTTCGCCCATTGGCTGTCCTTTTCATTCGAAGGCAAGAAATGTGTATGGAGTGTGCCCTAATTGTCTCGAAACTAATTATAAATTGGTAAACGCCATTGCAATAATTCGATGGTCATGACTTCGATTCTCATTTGACAAGGCCAAGAATGTTTTTTATTTTAATGAACCACGTCAACTTAGCCTAAAAATGGTACCATGAAAAGTTATAAGGAGTAAAGGAGAGTGACGTAATATTGAAAACAACATTCGTCGAATATTGATTGGTCAATTTTAAGAAAAAGTATTTGGGAGGATAGCATATAATAAGCAGACACGCATACACTTGTGGGGAAATTGTCGTTCACGTATTTCATGTCCCCTCTGCCGTGCGTCCACCGTGACGAGGTAGAGGGGCTTGTGTGTTCCAATGACCCCAAGAGCTATGCCGACGGTAGCACAGCTACTGGTAGGGTCACCCATGTCGGACAGGTCAAGGGAGAGGGACCAGACGAAGTGACGCACAAACCTGCTGCCTTGTAGGTAGACTGGGGACAGTCAAAGGCTAGGGAAAGCATCCCGAAAAATGCTTGTCGAAATCGGATGTACTGAGCCACAAGCTTGACACAGAAGTGCAACGTAACTTTATCATTTCATGATGCCACAGATGAAAATTAATCGTTATGGTGCTAATCCCGTGAAGTCCCATCAGGCGGTGATAGTGCCGGGCCCCCTGCCTCGAGGGGGTCCACCCATTACTACTGGTGGTCACCTTCCCCTGTGCTGTGGAGTCAAGGCACAGAGGAGTAGGTTAAGAGCTACTGACCAAATACCAAGGACACTCAACATACTACAGTGGAATGCCGAAGGAGTTTATAACAAGAAAGAATCCCTGACACAGCGTCTTCATAAAGATAGAATAGATGTGGCATGCATTCAAGAGACACACCTCAACGCCAAGCGAAAATTTTCAGTCAAGGGATATCAGGCCACACGTTTCGACCGCGAAAGACATAAAGGAGAAGTTCTAATACTTACACGAAATACAATACCGTGCAGCGAAGTATCTGTGATCTCTGACAACCAAACAGAAATTATAGGTGTTGATATGATGATAAAGGACGTGAAAATAAGAATTTACAATCTTTATAGCCCAGCAGATAAGGATCTTACTCTCAAACATGGAAATAACTGACACAAATTGCATTATTGTTGGAAACTTTAATAGCCGTTCAGAAAGATGGGGATACCCAGATACTGACAAAAGAGGAGATGAAGTGGAGGACTGGGAAATAGACTCAAATCTCCATCTACTCAACAAAGCGGATGACACACCGAGCTTCTACTCCAGAAGATGGATTACCACTTCTACTCCAGACTTAGCTTTCTGCACAGGAGACATCCTCCACAAAATCGACCGCCATGTGCTGGACCAATTAGCAGGTAGTGACCACAGACCAATCAAGCTTGTAATGAATATGGAGTATATTCCACAGGAGCAAAAGCCCTTGTCCCGCTGGAATTACAAACGAGCAGATTGGGACAGATTTGCCATACTAACAGACAAATATTGTGAACACATAAATACACGATATGGCAACATGAAGCAAATGGTGGAAAGTATAAACAGAGCGATAATACAGGCAGCCACTGAATCCATTCCAAGAGGAACGAGGAAAAATTACAAACCATACTGGACTGAAGAACTACAAAGTTTGGAGGACAAAGTTGAAGATGCCAGGAAGACAGCAGAGAGAGAACAAACAATTGAAGCGAACATCTCTCTCAAAGCCATCTCAGCAAAATATAAAAGAACAGTAAATCAAACAACAAGAGATTGTTGGAGGGAAAAAACAGAAAACCTGAATTTTGACAGGGATGGAAACAAACTATGGAAACTAGTGAAAGCCATGAACAATGAAGGACCTAGAAACAAACAAATAACAATTAAACAAGGAAATGCCTTGCTTACAGGAAAAAAGGCTGCAAATGCACTAATGGAACACTATGCCAGTGCAAACCACATTGATATTACAACCGAACAGAAGAAAGCAATCAAAGATAAACAGATACATCATAGTAATACAGAGACAGCAGCAGAATATATGATGGCAAGTCTAACAATGGAAGAAATGGAACAGGCAATGAATCCCTAAAAAAGAAGAAATCACCAGGAAAGGATGGAATCACAAATGAAATGCTAATAGGGCTAGGGACAAAGGCAAAAAAGAAACTACTAGCAGTCCTAAATTACAGCTAGAAGAGGGGAATAGTCCCACAGGCATGGAAGGAAGCTATGCTAATACCAGTCCCAAAGAAAGGAAAAGACCTGGAAGAATTAAATGGCTATCGACCTATCAGTCTACTTAGCTGTGTAGGAAAATTAATGGAACGCATTATCAATGGCAGGCTAACATGGCATCTGGAAGAAAACAAACTCTTAACACCACACCAAGCAGGATTCAGAAAGTACAGATCCACTGAAGATCAAATAACCTATATAGCTCAGGAAATAGAGGATGCCTTCCAATAGAAAACGCACACACTAGCGGTCTGGATAGATTTAGAAAAAGCATTTGATAAAGTATGGAAGGAAGGACTGAAAGTAAAACTGCAAAAAATGCATGTTTGTGGGAAAATGTACAAATGGATCAGCCACTACCTTGAGAACAGAACTGCGAGGACAAAAGTACAAGGACAAACCAGCAAAATGATGCTGTTGGAGCAAGGTGTCCCCCAAGGAGGAGTTCTTTCACCAACATTATTCCTAGCATATATAAACGACATCACGGAAAATTTTCCAGCCAGAGTACACACATCATCCTTTGCAGATGACCTAGCCATATGGACATCTGAAGAATATATTAGTACAGCTAACAGCAGAATACAGCAAGCCCTATTAGCGCTAGAGGACTGGTCAAAATCATGGCTAGTGAAGATAAGTGAGGAGAAAACAACATGCACAGTGTTCTCCCTCTCAAATAAAACTCAGCAACCTAAGCTGGTATTGAATGGAAAAATATTGCGCCATGAAGAAAATCCAAACTATCTCGGAGTCACCTTTGATCGTCGCCTGACATGGAAAACACAGGTTGAGAAAAATCGAACAAGAGCAAGGCAAAGAATGGCAATCATGAAAAAGCTTGCTGGTACAACGTGGGGAGCAGATGAGAAAGTTCTCAAGCTATATACTGGACGGGTGAGGCCAGTACTGGAATATGGCATTGCAGCTTGGGCAACAGCAGCTAAGTCAAACTTTAACAAAATAAGTAGAGTCCAAAACCAAGGAATGCGAATCATAACTGGAAGCCTGAAGACAACGCCTATTAATGAACTAGAAAAGATCACTTGTTTACAACCAACGCAGGACAGAAGAGATAGCAGAGCCCAGCAACAAGCAGAAAAATTTAGAAGATTGAGAGACCACCCTATGTATAACAGGTTTAATGGTTTTGGAAAAGGAAGACTGAAGCGTAGCAACTTTGTAGAAACTGCAAAACGAAAGATTAGGGCAGATCCCATACTTAACATATCAACAGTCAAGCCCATTTACTATGCACACAACTTTCCAGCTTGGAGACAGCAGCAACTGCCTGAGATGATAGAAAACATTCCTGGTATTGAGAAAAAGAACAATCAGCATCAAACCGAAAGAAGAGAAATAACCCTAAACTACATAAAAGAATATTACCCAAGCAGCAATTGGACCCATGCATATACACATGGATCAGCCAAAAATTCAATAGAGAATGGAGGAGGAGGAATTCTCCTAAATTTAAAAAATGGAGTGACAAAAACACATTCAGTGGCAACTGGAAAGTTTTCAAGTAACTTCAAAGCAGAGGTAGAGGCTCTGAAAACTGCAGCAGAAATGCTCTTGATGGAGGAAAATAAAGAGAAGCAAATAGCTATCTTCACAGATGCAAAGTCAGCTGTCTCAATACTGAAAAGCAATAACAGCACTGAAATAGCTGACCTAAGAGCAGCACTCCATGGTCTAAGCCAGAAATCCAAAAAAGTTGTAATACAGTGGATCCCATCACATTGCAGTATACCTGGAAATGAAGAGGCTGACAGACTGGCAAAAGAGGGCGGACGACTACCACAGCCTGACATAGACATAACTTACAATGAGGCAAAGAGGTTGATAAAAAGCACCTATAAAACCAAATGGGAATCAGAGCATCCAGGCCACCAGAAGGATGATGCATATTACAAACTTGACCGAAGAGAACAAGTAGCAATCTTCAGACTCCGCACAGGACATAACAGGCTGAAATACCACTTGTTCAATAAACTAAAAATAGGAGATACCGATGAATGTAATTGTCGAACTGGAAAAATGACAGCAAAACATTTGCTGCAGGATTGCCCAATACATGCAGAACAGAGAAAGATATTTTGGCCCACACCTGCTTCATTTGAGGACAAGCTCTATGGAGATATCAACAAGCTCAAATTGACCACAGCTTACTTTAACTACATACAGGTTGACATTTAAAGGTGTATGAAGAAGTATTCAGACTGCCACACTTCATACCACAGGTATGTCGGTTACAAAAGCCTCCCAGAGGCATGAAATGGAATATTGCTTTGATAGCAAATCCATTACGTGGAAAGTCCTAATCAAAAGCTCACTGTGTGAACTTCATAAAAGGTGGGAAAAGTGTCCTAGTGGCACGAAATGGAATATTGCTTGGATAACAAATCCATTACGTGGAAGTCCGAATCAAAAGCTCACTGTGTGGGCTTCAAATAAGGTGGGAAAAGTGTCCTAGTGGCACGAAATGGAATATTGCTCGGATAGCAAATCCATTGCGCGGAAAGTCCGAGTCGAAAGCTCACTGTGTGGATGTCATCTGCACACTGCATTCTTCTGGTTTCCGGAAGAACAGCCTATGGTGAACGGAAGGCCCAATATACGGAAGTGAGGCTAAGCAGCCATGTGCAGGACGTGACGATTCCTTGGGTGAGCCCAGTACCAGAGCGCTGTGTGTTGGCTCTGCAATTATGGATGCCTCCTTGGATGGCGGGGAATGCCCATGGTCTGCCCCTGCCTTCCCTTGAGGGCTGACCAGGATGTCTTTGGCTGTACTATATGGGCCAGCTAGAATGGGAGATAACACCACACCAGTGAGAGTCAAACGTCCTAAGAAACCCCCGGGAAGGTTAACCCGGTCAACAAATGCCCGCAGAAGTCGGATGTGTCGGCCTAACGGCGCAAGAACGCAGCTCTGCTGTAAACAGGCACAACGCAATCACATCCGAAGAAAAAAACTCCGGATGAACGAAGAAGAAGAAGTATTTCATGTTGCAATAATTGAAAACATATACATGTAGTGTCCTCTGTTCACTTACTGTATATTGCAATAATTGAAAACATACAAACGTAGTCCCTTCTGTACACTTTAGGTTACAATCATTAAAGCAATCATTGAAAACATATACACGAGGAGCCTTCTGGGCATCGAACAGAAGTCTGTTGATGATGACATACCTAAACCCCGTGGAGAATACATTACCAACTGTGGTCTAATCTCAGCCAGTCTGTATGTGGTTTGTTGAATCACGACCTTACTGGTATCTTACCGTCTCAATAGACGATAGTTTGTTACATAATAACTACAACCCATAGCGGGTACCAAGAATGGGATAAAACCCCTTCATGGCACAAGTAGCATATCCTTAAAGGACGTAGCAGTCAATCTCATCATTTTTGGCTGTTCGTGAGTTGAGTTGAGCTGAGTCAAGAATCGACATCACTGAACTCAGGACATTCCCATACGTGCTCCGTCCCCTCGTTCAACAGCCAGAGAGGAGTCATACTACTAGTCGTACCCACCGCTATCTGATTAAACGTTATCTGGTCTTCCCTCTCAGTTTTGAGATTCTTCCAGAACCCCGATTCCCCGCAATCTCATTCTTTCCACATATGGGTTCTCAATCTGTTCCTCCGCCTTCTCCACCTGATCCCACAAGCGCACGACCACCTCTCCCTTGTCCATAGGCAAAATACCACCAAGAGATGCATTCTCTGCTAGCCTATCAGCCTGTTCATTTACAATGGTGTGACTGCCGGTCGTTCAGAAAACACTGGCAAAATGCATTTGAAAAGTCTACCCCGTTGCAGATTCGAACCCATGGCCACCGGACGAGCAGACGAGTGTCTAGCTACCACGCTACCATGGCTCCCGATGATGTATGTACTGACCTTCCAACTAGCATTACATCTTCCATAAATCATCTCAGAAAACCAACGGACAGTAGCGATTGCCTTTGTTTAGAGAACACTACAGTAAACATGCAGGAAAAATACACCGACAACTAATTCATTAGTCACCGGACGAAAACTAATGGCATCTAGAGCTAATACGACCAACATCATAAATAATAACTGCCAGCTTTTGTCACTTCCCGTTTGTCAAACCATTACCGGGTGAGTTCTTCTCCTTCTTCTTCCTTCATCCGGATTTTTTATTTTTTTATTTTTTATTTTATTTTCTCGGACGTGACTGCGTTGTGCCTGTTTACAGCAGAGCTGCGTTCTTGCGCCGTTAGGCCGCCACGTCCGACTTCTGGGGGCATTTGTTGATCGGGTTAACCTTCCCGGGGGTTTCTTATGACGTTTGAATCTCACTGTTGTGGTGTTATCCCCCATCCCAGCTGGCCCATATAGAACAGCCAAAGACATCCTGGTCAACCCTCACGGGAAGGCAGGGGCAGACCATGGGCATTCCCCTATACTTGCAGAGCCGACACACAGCGCTCTGGTGTTGGGCTCACCCAAGGAATCGTCACGTCCTGCACATGGCTGCTTAGCCTCACTTCCGTATATTGGGCCTTCCGTTCACCATAGGCTGTTCCTCCGGAAACCAGAAGAATGCAGTCTGCAGATGACATCCACACAGTGAGCTTTCGATTCTGACTTTCCACGTAATGGATTTGCTATCCAAGCAATATTCCATTTCGTGCCACTAGGACACTTTTTCCACCTTTTATGAAGCCCACACAGTGAGCTTTTGATTCGGACTTTCCACGTAATGGATTTGCTATCAAAGCAATATTCCACTTCATTCCTCTGGGACGCTTTTGTAACCGACATACCTGTGGTATGAAGATGTGGCAGTCTGAATACTTCTTCATGCACCTTTAAATGTCAACCTGTATGTAGTTAAAGTAAGCTGCAGTCAACTTGAGCTTGTTGATATCTCCATAGAGCTTGTCCTCAAATGAAGCAGGCGTGGGCCAAAATATATTTCTCTGTTCTGCATATATTGGGCACTCCTGCAGAAAATGTTTAGCTGTCATTTTACCAGTTCCACAATTACATTCATCGGTATCTCCTATCTTTAGTTTATTGAACAAGTGGTATTTCAGCCTGTTTTGTCCTGTGCGGAGTCTGAAGATTGCTACTTGTTCTCTTCGGTCGAGTTTGTAATATGCATCATCCTTCTGGTGGCCTGGATGCTCTGATTCCCATTTGGTTCTTCTTCTTCTTCTGCGTTCATCCGGATTTTTTTTCTTCGGATGTGCCTCTTTACAGCAGAGCTGCGTTCTTGCGCCGTTAGGCCGACACATCCGACTTCTGCGGGCATTTGTTGACCGGGTTAACCTTCCCGGGGCTTTGGTTCTATAAGTGCTTTTTATAAACCTCTTTGCCTCATTATAGGTTATGTCTATGTCAGGCTGTGGTAATCGTCCACCCTCTTTTGCCAGTCTGTCAGCCTCTTCATTTCCAGGTATACTGCAATGTGATGGGATCCACTGTATTACAACTTTTTTGGATTTCTGGCATAGACCATGGAGTGCTGCTCTTAGGTCAGTTAGTTCTGTGCTGTTATTGCTCTTCAGTATTGAGACAGCTGACTTTGCATCTGTGAAGATAGCTATTTGCTTCTCTTTATTTTCCTCCATCAAGAGCATTTCTGCTGCAGTTTTCAAAGCCTCTACCTCCGCTTTGAAGTTACTTGAAAATTTTCCGGGTGAGTTCTATTCTGCTTTAATTGTCCTTTGTCCTCTGATGACGTTTTATGAGCGAAAAGTCTAGTGTTTTCTTGTGTATTTATTCCGTCGCGTAGGTTTTTTTCTCTCGCTTCTTGTTTTCATGTTCTTTTTAAATACTCCTTAATTATTTACTCGACAGGAAATAAATTTACGGGCATACGTCAGCAGTAAATATATCCAGCGATTTGATTGGTCGATCCCTGTTTCTGTTTGGTGTACTTTGTATAGGGCCACTTATTTGTTTGTGTAAAACACTTTAAACACTAGCGGATTCCACACACGTGTTACTGCTACTAGTTGGTTGATACAACTAATCAGTGCACTGTAATGATTTTTGCATGAGAGTTGCCTATTACCAATGTCCCCCGACATCAGGCGAGCTCACTCCAACTTCTGAGGTATTTGTAATTTACATCCCGAAGTCAAGGACGAGAAGTCGACATTTTCGTCCAACTGACCGGTGTAGGGAGTGAGTTAGCCGTGGTCACCAGAGAATTGTTAAGTGTGAGAACTTTACACATTGCTCACCGACAGATGCATAAGTGCTTTAGTCCCCTCTTTTAGCCGGATCTGTGGCGCATACCGCGTTAGCTTTGGAAGCAGACCAGTAGTAAGGGATGTTGTAATGGTACCGCAAATATGGATCCAGATCCATCTGATGACGTCATTTTTTACTATACGAAAGGTATGGATCCATATTGATGACATCAATAACCGGATCCATTTGCGACCACATTTTTGAAATTTTGGCGGGTATTTTTTGGGTTTGGTTGTCACTTCCAGTGTGACTTACGGTCCCAGGGGCGGGCGGCCACCCTCAGTACCCCCAGATGCCTTCGCCGGCCACCGCAGCTTCAACCGACCGCTCCCGAGACCATTCAAAGACAGCAAAGCAACCCCCGGGCATGTGGAATACTTATATAAATACGCAGACTAACTAGTCGCCGGGCACCTGGGTTCGAGTCCCAGTGTGTGGGTGTGTGAGAGTAAGGGTAGGCCGCTGTGAGGTGCGCTAGGGAATGGGCCCCTACCCCGGATATTAGCCTCTGCCCCACGAAAGGGCCGCAAACCCAAACCGACGAGGGAATGAAGAATGGCGAGCCACACGGTCCTGATCCTGATTAACGGCAGTATAAACTACACTTTGATCTGAGCCAAAAGGACCATAGACAACGTCACCATTACCCTGATCTGAGCCAAAAGGACCATAGACAACGTCACCATTACCCTTACCCCAGTCAACCTCAAGGAGGAGGTATAGTAGGGTCCATCACCGACTCAGAATGATACTTCTGTGACTAAACAGCCACAGAAGCAACTGAATATGGTTTTACCCTCAGTCTTAACAATACGAATGTGAATATTTTTTTAAAAACTTTTATTGAGTGTTAAAATCGTTGCAAAGTGTATTGTTTGTGTTTTTACAGAGCGTTGCATGTGGGCGTGTATTATTTGTATTATTTATTTATTTATATATATTATATTTTGGGCCGATATTATTTCCCCTGCCGCCTCCCTCTCCTGTCGGCTCTAAAACCTCCAATTTCATCACCACCACTCGGTAATGATAAAACTGGCAGTATAAAAAGTCTGAACCGATCGGAGATGGCGGCAGCAGCATCAACAAACAATCAGTATCAAGATGGTGGGATTGGGAGGTGTAAAACAGTATCGGGGTTTACAAGGCAGAAAGGGTAGTGGTTGCATTTATAATTTTTGTGTTGTTACATGCGTTATGTGTATTTCGAATGTGAATATTGTCCACATGGGATAATGGACACCCCAGACATTGTCGATATGTAACTCAGGTATCTTCAGCTTTAGGAAAAAAGACTGAATACAGATTACGGCTAATAATTCTATATATAGGTATATTGCCACAATTAATAAACACGTAATAACATATAGGTAGTGATTAATTCTAGAGAACATAACACTAGAGACCAGTCTCAATAGTATACATCCAATTAACTTAACATAATCAGTGAAATTTCCAAATTAATCATTAAAATAATAATTTCTTAATTTAACGCCAGTTAATCCCCTTCCATATTTTGTAAATAATTGTGTCCCTTGGTACCGACAAGCCCGAGACATGTCATTGCACTTAGTGTAATATCGCAGTGACCGATTAACGCACGATGGTGAAATTTTGAATATAGCGGTTTTAAATGGCACTGAATCGCGTGAGCACATCACAAAATGTATAAACAGATAATCTAAGGCACTTTACACGCTGACTAGGCTGACAACGCGCCGCAATACGAACGGTCAGCTGGCCAAATAACCCCACCAGTCCCCGCCCGCATGTGTCTGCCAGTACCTGCGGTGGCTAGCTAGCTGCTGAATCTGACAATAACTAACTTAGCGTGCAGCGGTGGTGAAAGCGGGGTAACTGACCACGGTACACGCGTGCAAAAATATGTCTTCCGATGGAGTATTCCAACCAGAAACCGTGTATTGTATGAAACTCATAGTAAGGGTATATTACAGGCGATGCATAATCGAGTGACTGCAATAACGGTACGCTAGCTGCGTGTGCTTCCGACTGACACTCTTTCCAGTTTATAGAAACCAACGCATTCACTAATATTGTCAACTGGTTTGTGCTGTAGATTCTCTCTCTCTCTGTTTGTCTCTCTTTTTCTCTCCCTCTCTGGCTCTCTGTCTCTTTCTCTCTCACTCCCTCTTTCTCTCTCCCTCTTTCTCTCTCTCTCTCTCTCTTTCACTCTCTGTCTGTCTGTCTCTCTCTTTGTCACTTTCCCTACCTCTCTCTCTCCCTCTCTTTCTCTCTCTCCTTATCCCTCCACATTTTTCTCTCTTTCTCTCTCCTTCTATCCTATATCTCTCCCCTTTCTCTCTCTCTCTCTCTCTCTTCTCTCTATCTCTCTCTCTCTCTCTCTCTTTTCTCTATCTCTCTATTCTCTCTCTATTCTCTCTCTAACTCTATCTTTCTCTCTTTTTCTCTCCCTCTCTGGCTCTCTGTCTCTTTCTCTCTCGCACTCTCTCTCTCTTCCACTCTCTGTCTCTCTCTTTTTGTCACTCTCCCTACCTCTCTCTCCCTCTCTTTCTCTCTCTTTCTCTCTCTCCTTCTCTCTCCCCATTTTCTCTCTTTCGCTCTCCTTCTCTCTCTCTATCTCTCTCCCCTTTTTTCTCTTTTCTCTCTCTCTCTCTTTTCTCTATCTCTCTATTCTCTATCTCTCTATTCTCTATTTCTCTATTCTCTCTCACTATCTCTATCTTTCTCTCTTTTTCTCTCCCTCTCTGGCTGTCTCTCTCTGTCCCTCTATGTCTCTCTCTCTGTCTCTGTTTCTGTCTCTGTCTCTCTCTGTCTGTCTCTCTCTCTCTCTCTCTCTCTCTCTCTCTCGATCGCTCTGTCTCTCATTTTCTTTTACATATGGCAGTCAAGCTTTAATGCATTGCATTTACAGGACATCGCAGTCAGCCCCAGCATTCGTGCTTCCTGGGCACGTTTGCAGTTGACTTTCTGAACGGCCGGCACCCATGATCTTCTGTAGTGTCTGTCATCATGACTACCATCATCATCATCATCATCATCATAATCATCATCATCATCATCATCATCACTGGAGCGTCTTCCGCCGTCGTTGTCAAGCGGTGACATGCAAATCAGCATTATCCTCTCTTGCGTGGGTGTGTGTGTGTGTGCTTGCTTGTATGTGAGTGCGTGCGTGCGCGTACATGTGTGTGTCTGCGTGTATGTGTCTGCATGTATGTGTCTGCACACGCATGCATGAGTGTGTGTTTGTGTTCACGTGCATGCGCGCGCGTGTGTGTGTGTGTGTGTATGTGTCATGTTATCTCACGAACATATGTATGCTTCGTACTATAGCTATGTGTCTATCTTTTACATATTGCAGTCAAGCTTTAATGCATTGTATTTACAGGACATCGCAGTCAACCCCAGCATTCTGTGGACGAACGTGCTTCCTGGGCAAATTTGCAGTTGTCTTTTTGAAAGGCGACACCCATGATCTTCTGTAGTGTCTGTCATCATGATCATGATCATGTTCATGATCATCATCATCATCATCATCATCATCATCATCATCATCATCATCATCACTATAGCGTCTTCCGCCGTCGTTATCAAGTGGAGACATGAAGATCAGCATTATCATCTCTTGTTTGGTGTGAAGCAGCACACACAGACGAATATCTCTATAGTAGGTTGGGGATGTAAAATGACAACGTGAGATATTTTTCTCCATTTGGTTAAGGAATTTTCCTACTATTTATAAGTTTGGCTGAAATTTGGCTAAAATTTTTCATATTTTGTAAACAAAGTTTCCTACTTTTTATACGTTATGGATGAAATTTGGCCAAACTTTTCACGTTTGGTTGAAATATTTCTGTCTTTGGCGGATATATTTTCATATTTGGTTAAAAAATTTGTTCGACTTTTCATACATTTCGCCGATGTATTTCGTTACTTGGTCAATATTTTCCCCTTTTGTTAAGATTTTTCCTTTTGGTTAACAATTGTTCCTAGTTTTCATAAATTTCGACGAGATATTTCGTTACTTGGTCAATCTTTTCCCTTCTTTTTATAAGTTTGGTTGAGATATTTCAGTGTTTGGCTGACCTTTTCCCCGTTGGCTGACAAATTTTCCTACTTTTTATGAGATAAGATGAAAAAAATCTCTCTCTTTGGCCAATATATTTTCACAGTTGGTTAGCAAAATTTCCGACTTTTCATACATGTGGCCGATGTATTTCGTTACTTGGTTAATATTTTTCCCATTTGGCTAACAAATTGTCTTACCTGGCCAAGATTTTCCCCTTTGGTTAACAAATGTTCCCACTTTTCATAAGTTAGGATGACATATTTCCTATTTCGATCACTATTTTCCCAATGTGGTTAACAAATTTTCCTACTTTTTATAAATTTGCCTGTGATATTTCTTTACTTGGTCAATCTTGTTCCTTCTTTTCATAAGTTTGGTTGCGGTATTTCTGTGTTTGGTCGACCTTTTTTTCCATTTGGCTGACAAATTTTCCTACTTTTTATAAGTTTAGTTGACATATTTCTCTCTTTGGTCGATATATTTTCACAGTTGGTTAACAAAATTTCCGACTTTTTTATGAGGTTGGTTGAGATATTTATTAGTTTGATCAAAATATTTCTCCTTTGGTTAACAATTTTCCTGCTTTTTCATAAGTTTGGATGCGATATTTCTTTACTTGGCAAATATTTTTTTCCCCATTTGGTTAACAAATTTTCTATTTTGGTCGACATTTTTCTGATTTGACCAACAATTTTCCTACTTTAGTTAGCCTGTTTCCTTAGTTTTGTTGACATATTTCTCGAATTTGTCATCAGTATGTAACATTCTTTCACCACATGACAACTATATATACCGTCAATACTAAAAATTCAACAACCAAGACGTAGTTATAATATATACCTGTTTATTTACAGTATTTCAGTAGTTTGACAAGAATAAAAAAGCATAATGTCATTATACGAAATGGATCCTTCAGTATGAGCTGGTATACACAGTATGATTACAACATTTTATTTTCACATAAAGAGCTATACACATCTGGATTTCTTCACACCATTGTCTGATTAGGTTGGTTCTTCCGGCTGGTAGCCTGGTATGTATCTGTCAGTTGGCTTGTAGTCATAAGACTGGTCTCCAGCTTGGTGGGTTGACATCTGTGTATTGTAGACAAACGGGGCATCAAACAGCTGAGTGTCGGTTACATCAAACAGCTGGTTGTTGGATTCATCACACATCTGGTTACTGGGGTCATGACACATCCGACGGTAGTTTGGTTGAAAACTGGTTGTATAGTATACATATGATTGTTGGCTCAGTTTTTGTGTGACAGAAGGTGATTTCGTTTTGCATGATGAAGCTGGGGGTGTAATGCTCGTATGTGTTGAGGTTTTAGTGCCCAAAGTTGTTGCTGAAGTGGGTGTCTGATGCTTTGTTTTTATGTGTCGTTGTAGGTTGTCTTTTCTGTTGTATAGGTTACCACAGAGGTGGCATGTGTGAGTTTCGGTGTTGTGAACTGTGTTAATGTGACGTGTAAGCTTGCGTTTTCTGTAAAGAATTGACCACATGTAGGACATAGATAGAGATGTTTCTGTTTAATGGCCACTGTGCTGGAAAAGGTAAGGGCAATACGGCACGTATTCCAACCCAATTGTAGTTTCCGGCACCATCTAATGGAATGTTGATAATTAGCACAATACTCTTTTGTGTCATTGCACTGGTGAAGTGTTGATACGGTAGAGTGATCCAACACTATGATTAATATAGATGTCTGTAGTTCAACTCTTTCACAGGTCGTTCTGGTGTAAGTACTGATCGCCGAGCGTCATACAGCTGTGAAGAAAATACAAACCATTACAGTCCACCATCGATATTTTACATGACTTTTATTTTATATTTCAAAACATGCGACAACCAATATTATTTTGATGCTAGAGTTTTTAAATCATCTACAAAAATTAATAACCAACATGTTTTCAAATCAAAAGTACTAACTTTTTAATTATGATATATCAATAGAAAATAGTACCCATTTGACATTTGCGAATTATGAGGGTGCACCAAGACGTCATATGTAGTAAAATAATGCTTGTTCTCTGCATTGCTCTAATTTTTGTTCCTCTTATACCTGATGTCTTACTTCACCTGAGGGTCTTCAACGTGAGTATATGTTTTGTGTTTGGTGATGAAGGCTAGCAACGTCCTGTATGTTTCGTAATTCTGTAAAGATGTCTTACTTTGTGTTATTTTATATAGTATGTTACTGACATAGAGCTGTTTTATGTACTATATTAGTGAGCAAAGCAGGCGAATACACGCACTGATGGACAGTTACTGAGCACCGGTGAGCAATAATTAGTGGTGATATAACAAGTGACATCATATGTATATGATAAATTTACACATACTAAATTTTACAGTGTTACACCATCCATATGACCTTTATGCAAACCAGTTTTGACCTAGTGTGAAGGGATATATACACAAGACAGTATTTTGATATCATGCACATCTGATATATCTCGAGGTGTAAACCCAACTGTAGCACTATTTACCTTATTTTCTGAGAAATACATAAGCGGCAATACTATATAGACTTGACGGCGTGTAACGAGAATATATACTACACACAGCGTACTTACCACTGTGGTCTCTTCGGTGAGCTGTTTTCGATAGGTCTTGTTGCAAACGTAGTGTATTTAACCCGCCTTTGTGGTCGATTTTATAC
Organism: Cepaea nemoralis; assembly: GCA_014155875.1. NCBI lineage: Eukaryota > Metazoa > Mollusca > Gastropoda > Stylommatophora > Helicidae > Cepaea > Cepaea nemoralis. The sequence goes on from JACEFZ010019675.1 coordinate 66,364, forward strand.
AGACTGTGCGGTTGATGCAACATAGAAAACATGTCTAAATATGTTCAAGCAGGTTTACCGCGTTCAGTACGCTCTGAGTCATCCTCCGGTCCCCCCCCCCCAAGACATGTTTGAACACGCTCACGTACGTTCACTCTCGCTGACATAGCCCTGTGATGAGTCAACCGAGAGTTCAGGTCATAGATGTTGTGGCGGTAAATGGTTCTAGAATTAGTGTCGGATTGTGGACACGCCTAGTTTTATTGTCACAGTTTTGTAATCTAATGTATGAGTGGTATTCTGTAATAGTACCTTATTTTAGAGCTAAAGACATGCCTGGGACTTTAAGCACGTGGTATGGTTTTGTCATTACCACGTATATGATCCTTCAGCCACGGTGACCTCCTCGCTAATAAGTTTTCCACCTCTGTCGCCACCTTTCAAACACGTCACCACTTGCCCACCTATCATTTTACTAACTAAAATCCATCTTACACCAACTCCACAGCCACTCCACCATTCGGCGGAACAGTACTGTAACCCCATAAAACCCACTCACACGCCTATGCACGTCCCGACATTATGAATTACTACCAGCTCACAAAAAGAGGTCCATACAGTATCTAATCTCCACGCATAGACCAGTATGCAACAGAATACGGCGACCACACACACACACACACACACACACACACACACACTAGTTTTATTTTCACAGTTTTGTAATCTAATGTATGAGTGGTATTCTGTAATAGTACCTTATTTTAAAGCTAAAGACATGCTTGGTACTTTAACCCTTTAATAACTAACAAAAGGGAAATAACTCCGCAAAATTAATGACTTTATATTTTGTAAAGTCATTATACACGAATTGGTTTGACATATAAATGTCCTAGATGACTAATAAACTAGAAAAATGGACACAGTTTAACATAAAGCAACATTAAAAACAATAAAACAAAAAGAAAGGTTAAAAAAACATTTTAACTGGGAAAAAAATGTGAAGAAAATTTTTTTTACTCACAAAATGATGTTGAAAGTGTCCCACACTATGTCTCCAAGTGCCCTGATAGCAGCAAATATCCTGCACTATATATCCATGTGCTTTGATACAAGTGATTCATGGTATTTTTGTGAAGCATTCCCCCTTGCACAGCCATATCTGACGAAGACTGCATCCAAAAACAACCTCACTGGCTCTGCTCTTCTTACCAGACTTGGTGTTCATCTTGGCACACCAGTAGCAAGTTTTCCTTTTGCCATCCATACGAATTAGTCTGTGGTCCAAAAGATTGCTGGTACCCAGACCTACAGTTGTGGGGCAAGAAGAAGCTTTCCGTTTCCTCGAAATGTTACCCTTCAAGAGAGTAGAAACCAGGCGACGCCGAAAAGCGAGATGGCCAACATCACCAACCCTTGTGTGTGGGCGATGGGAGTTTGAACAAATTATCCAGCTGTTGACAATAGAGGTTTGCAGGAGAAAGGCAAACATATATCTCCACCACTTCACAGATTTCCTACCAACAGGGTAATATGAGGACAGCTGGTCAAACCTGTCCACTCCACCCATTGATCTGTTGTAGGCGGCCACTGTTGTGGGTATCTGAACAATCTTGTCTGCCACCGGGTGCCTTACGTGATGTCATCTTCTTCTTCTTCAGCGTTCCGAGCCATTGAACTTTAGTCTACCATTGTAGGCAATCATGGCTTCATCAATGCTGATATCTCTGCCAGCAGAAAAACATGAGGATATGTTTTTCCTCACCGTATCAAGGAACGGTCTTACCTTGTACAGTGGATCGTAATCTTTGTGGCCTATGGGCTTCTGCTTACTGGTGTCATTGAGATGAAAATATTGGGAGATTTTTGCATATCTAGTTGTTTCCCATGCACTGTGATACTCCGGGATGATAGAGATCTTCATCTGTGCTCCAATACATGGCAGTTTCAGGCAATTGAACATAGCCCATGAGTATAGCAAGACGAATATAAATTTTTATTTCCTGAGTGCTCACAGGTGACCAGTAAACATCCATTTTACCTGCCTTTTCTTGTCATTGAGTGGCATACAAATTAGTTTGTTCCATAGCAGACTGATAAAAGTCCTCATTTACAATGAGACTGAAGTAGTCAAACGGTTCTGAAACTCTCGAAGATCATGTACTGGCTGGCCCAGAATTCTCAAAAACACCTTCAACGACTACAGGGGTTGTCTCAGGACTCCAAACATACATGTCTTTGTCTACAGGTTCACTGACACTACAGAAATCTGGGTCCTCTTCGTCAAAATTCCAGCCTGCCTCTGTAATCTTACAATCTATGTCACTTTCTGCATCACTATCTATATCCACAATAACACTGTCATAATCGGCAGACATACCTGCACAATCTTCAAGAAAATCGTGGCTGGATTCCATTTTGCGAATAGATTATACAATATTGAGAAGTCACGAAAAATTTATATTATTTCTGAACCGTTGAATGGATTTCAAAACAGGAAGAACAAGGGAAACGACTCTTCCTGTTTCCTAGGCCGTGATACAATCGTAGATTCATTCATTCGCATAATTATTATTCAGAAGCGCTTGGGACAAGACGTGTGTAAAAACGTGGATTTTGGGGGTAATAGTCGGGAAAGGGTTAAGCACGTGGTATGGTTTTGCCATTACCACGCATGATATGATCATTTAGCCACGGTGACCTCCTAGCTAATCAGTTGTCCACCTCTGTCGCCACCATTCTGCCACGTCGCCACTTGACCCACCTATCATTTTACTAACGAAAACCCGTCTTACACCCACTCCACAGCCACGCCACCATTCGGCGGAACAGTACTGTAACCCATAACACCCACTCACACGCCTATGCACGTCCCGACATTATGAATTACTACCAGCACACAAAAAGAGATTCATACGGTATCCAGTCTTCACACATAGGCCAGTATGCAATAGAAAATGGCGATCACACACACACACACGAATCGTGAACACACACATACATACGCACACACACACACATACACACCAAGGCACTGGATGTTGATGCTAAATATGATAATAATGTCTTGTTTGAAAAGTACCCGTATTAATAATTCTGTTCAAGTTAAGAATTCTGCGGAATTACCATATAGCTAAACACGAAGACATAACCTGCCCACTGTGTTCTGAAATAGTCATTCGAATGTTTGTCTTGTCGTGTAGTAAGAAGTTGGCAGTAGCTGCTAGCATCATATATGTTTTATACATAATGCGACTACGGCACAATAAAAGCCCATTCGTCAATCTTCCCCATTTTCCTCGGAATTTTTTCGTTTCTGTGTGTACCATTTCTGACAGTATTTGTTGATTTTCTGTTCACATTTCCGATCTTTTTTCTTTTTTTTTTTTTATATTTTGGTCGGGGGCAAAAAGAAAATTCTAACCTGCACAGTTCGCGGCGACTGCACTAGCCAGGCGGCCTTACCTCCTCAGGCTCAAAGAGCCCTCTGCCATACACCGCAAGGTACTATATTGGCAGTACATGACAGTTGCTATTTCCGATCTTTTCGGATTGATTACACACACACCACCCAAGCAAAGAATCTTACAATCTTTGTTTACAACTTCGGCGATGTGCTCAATCGATTTAGCATCATTTATAACCGCTATATTCCAACATTCATTATCGGGCGTTAATTCTAAAGCAAGCTATTTTCATTAGCCCTTCTCAGTTATGTACAACAATGCTGTTTACTGCAGATATCAAGGGACACAACTAGTTCCTAAATACCCAAGGGAGATAACTGGAGTTATGTTTAAAAATATATTATTTTATGATTAATTTGCAAACTTTACTGATTATGTTAAGTTAATTGAATGTATACTATTGAGACTGGTCTTTAGTATTATTTTGTCTAGAATTAATCACTGTCTATATGTTATTACGTGTTTATTAATTGTGGCAATATACCCATATATAGAATTAATAGCCGTATTCTGGCTTCAAACTTTTTCCTAAAGTTGAAGATTTCCGAGTTACTTATCCACATTGTCTGCGCTGTTTGTCTGCGCTGTCCATGTGGACAACATTCACCTTCGGATTGATAAAACTGTGAGGGTAAAACCATATTCAGCTGCTTCGGTGGCTGTTTAGTTACAGGACTATCATTCTGAGTCGGTGATGGACCCTATATACCTTCTCCTTGAGGTTGACCGGGGTAGGGGTAATGGTGACATTGTCTATGGTCTTTTTTGGCTCAGATAAAAGTGTAGTATATACTGCCTTTCGGGTCAGGCCAGGACCTTGTGGCTCACCACTCATTTCCTTTCAGTAGGTATGGGTTGGTGGCCCCTTTGTGGGGCAAAGGCTAATATCCGGGGTAGGGGCCCATTCCCTCAACCCCTCACAGCGGCCTACGTCGTACACATACACCCACACACACACCCAAACACTGGGACTCGAACCCAGTTGCCCGGCGCCTATTCCGTCTACTTATCTATATAAGTATTCCAAATGCCCGGGGCTTGCCTCACTGTCTTCAAGTGGTCCCAGGGGCGATCGGGAGGCGCGGAGGCGGCCGGCGGAGGGACCTGTGGGCGGGGCGGAGACACCGGAAGTCAACCGGAAGAAGTAAACGGGACGTAACCCAAGAAAATACCCGCCAATTTTTTTTAAAATGAGGTCCGCTTTTCAGGAGGTCCGCTGGGGGAGGTATAACATTCATATAAGAAAATAAGATCGCTAGACCTCCTACATGGCAATCATTTTTGACTTAGTTTGCACATTGTATACTACTAACGTAAATGCACCAGTATTTGGAAGAGAGAGAGAGAGAGAGAGAGAGAGAGAGAGAGAGAGAGAGAGAGAGAGAGAGAGAGAGAGAGAGAGAGAGAGAAAGTATTCGGCAGAATGCTTGAACATAAGTATTAATAAGTGTAGTAATCAATCAAGGCATTAATATCATGCTATTATAATATTTTAAATATTCTCCAAGCAAACGTATTTGCACCAGCATTTGGAAGAGAGTGAGAGAGAGAGAGAGAGAGAGAGAGAGAGAGAGAGAGAGAGAGAGAGAGAGAGACAGAGAGAGAGAGAGAGAGAGAGAGAGAGAGAGAGAGAGAGAGAGAGAGAGAGAGAGAGAGAGAGAGAGAGAGAGAGAGAGAGAGAGAGAGAGAGAGAGAGAGAGAGAGAACTATTTGTTCAAATTGAATGAAATTTACAATCATAAATGACATTTCCTCTAAACATATTTATCAACATAAACCCCATAGACTTCCAAGGTCTTTCGCCGTTAATGTAAGTAAATGTTCTTTAAATTGTGGGTGGCCTTAAGGGGCCAGTAAAAAAAATGTTGTTTTTCCCCCGTTTATTATGTACAAAAACAGTGTCTTTTTACATTTGCGAATACAACGTATACATTCATGCACATGTGACATTATATTCTTGGCATGGTGTAGTGATCACTTGCTCCCATGCATACCAAACCATTTAATTGAAACTTTCACACTGCAGGCAACCTCATGTAAGCTCAGTTTCCTGTAAGCAAGTTCAATAGTATTGCTGCATCACAGCACTCCCCTTAATCACAAGTGCGAAGGATTTGTTTGTGGCGGGCTGGGCTGAGACCAGGAAAGCGGTCAACAAAGAGGGAGAGATAGATCTGGGGGAGGGAGATGGGGAGAGAAGGGGAGGGAGAGAAGGGGAGAGAGATTGCGTAAACAGATTGGAATTTGTTTAGTTCGCTACACAAGATGGCAAATTTTCCAGCACTACAAAGAGTTTACCTGAGTTGGCTTCTGGAGAAGGTCAAACCTCGGTCGACAAGACCACTGACTCACAAAGGGCACCCTCCCATCGTTCTGTCTAGGTTGGGCCAATAGACTCAGTAACAAAGAATGGACATGTATTCGGTTATATGTCCCTTTTTTCCTCAATGATTGAGCTTAGTGGTACACATTCGGAGTATAGAACTATCTGTGAGAGTGTGTGTTTGAACATGTATGTTATGTAGTGTGAACTTGATGGGAGTGGCGCTTGCTTAATCTGTGAATAGCTTGGAGATTTTCTGTTGAAAAATCTGTGATAGTATGTGTGGGTGTATTGTGTGGAGATTGTTAGTGGCCGAGTTTCGACTAGACCATATTATGTTTCTATACTCCGCTAGTGCTACGAGTAGTTTGGTGTATTTGTCTCCTGTGGTTGTATGTATTGTATTTAGGAATATCGCTTTGTATGCGTCAGTTTTCTTGTTTGTGTGTGTTTCTATTAACTGTTGTAGTGCAGTCTTAGTGGCTGTGATTGTTGGGCATCCATAGAAGAGATGGTCCTCTGTTTCCTGATTATTGTGTCTACATAATTGGCATGGGGCTATTAGCGTGGATGTCTGTGCTGCTCTCTCTGTTGTCGGGGTCATATTATAAATCAGCCTGTATGTTACTTATTTGCATTTCGATGTGATATGTTTGTTGTGTAAGTTAGTGAAGGTGCAGCTATAGACTTTCATGTAATATTTGTATACTCTTTTGATTCTCAGATGTAGTGGTGGGGCTTGTTGTTTCACTAAATATGTGTATATCTTCTTGGTTGTCTGTTGTATTAAATGTTCATTGCCTTAAATTGCATGCACACATGTTCTGTAGAAGTGCGCTAGTGTGCCGTAATAGTGCGGTGTTGTTTTGTCTATTTTCTTAAGTCTATGTAATCTAATTGCAATGTATTATAATGCTAGCGAGTGTTAATCTGGATGATTGATGATGCGTCCTGTGTGGTTGATCCTTAATGCTTATATTTTTGTGTGTAGGTCCTCTAAAGCTACTCCTCCTCGTTTCCTATCTTGTATTAATTTCTTGCGTTTTATACTGTGAATTGTGTTGCTGAAGACGAATTGCCTGGTACGTTTGTTTATGTTTGTGATTGTTTGTTTGTTTGTTTGTTTGTTTGTTTTTTGGCGGGGGAGGGGGTCTAACACTGTGGCTACATATATTATTTTAGGAATGAAGAAGGTGTTTACAATTGTGCTTCTGAACCTATTTAGTATGTCTATAATTTGTTTTGTTAGTGATTGTCATGTTTCTGTATGTGTTTTTCTGGGATTGGATGGAAATGTGATCCCATAAATCTTGATGTTATCTGTGACTGTTAGATCCGGGGGAAAATCTGATTTATTCTTCCACTTCCCCAGACCCATTATTTTAGACTTCTGTATGTTTATTTTGGCCCCACTTCCTTCACCAAACTGTCTGAAGGTGTGAAGTATGTTCGTTATGGAAGTGTTGGTTGTAGGGAAGAAAGCGGTGTCATCTGCATAAGCAATTAATTTCCGCTCCCCTGACCCTTGTATAAATGTATCTTTAATGTTAGTGTCCTGTATAATTGCTTCTAAGAGTGGTTCCAGTGTGAGTACATATAGGACTGGTGATAGTGGACACCCTTGTCTGACAGATCTAGTGATTCTGAAACTGGCAGTGAGTGAATGATTTACCAGTACCTTACTTTCAGGATTTTTATGCAATATGTCTATCCAATGTCTATAGTATTGTCCAATGTTACAGTGCTCTATTGTTTTGTGTAAGTATGAGTGTGAAATTCTGTCAAATGCCTTCTCCTGGTCTAAAGATAAAAGGGAGGATTGACAGTCTCTCTGGTGTGTGTATATAATGAAATCTCTAATGAAATGTGTATGTTGGTGTATGTTTCTGTGTTGAATACTGCACTGTTGGTCTGGGTGGATGAGTGATGGCATGAAATTTTTTATTTTGTTTGCAAGTGATTTTGCTAGAATTTTGTAGTCTGTGTTTAATAATGAGATGGGTCTATAGTTTTTCAGCTGTGTTTTGTGTGTGTTCTCTTTAGGTATGAGCGTTATATATGACGTGTTGCAAGTGTTTGGGAGTTCTCGTTTGTGAAAAGCTTCTTGGTAGACTTTTAGAAGAAAATTGCCTAGGATAGGAAAGAAGTGTTGGTAGAATTCTACTGTGAGTCCATCTGGTCCTGGTGTTTTGTCTTTTTGCATTTTATTGAGTGCATATGTTATGTCTGCTAGTGTAAGCTCTGTGTCTGGTGTGTCATTATCTATGTCAGACAGTTTCTTTGTGTATTGTAAGAACCTATTTTGTGTTTGTGTGTTGGCGGGTTCTGCTGTATATAGGTCAGTGTAGTACTGTTGGAATGTTTCTAGTATATGTATTGCCTCTGTTTGTGTGTTTCCTTGCATGTCTGTTATTGCTCCTATTTGTCCGTTACGTTGAATGTTTTGCTCTAATGCAAGGTGTTGTTTACTAGGACTTTCTTCTTCTTCTTCTGCGTTCATCCGGAGTTTTTTCGGATGTGATTGCGTTGTGCCTGTTTACAGCAGAGCTGCGTTCTTGCGCCGTTATGCCGACACATCCTACTTCTGCGGGCATTTGTTGACCGGGTTAACCTTCCCGGGGGGACTTTCTTCTGATATGTTAGTAAGTTAAGTTCGAAGGAGTGCACCACAGAATGTGTGTTGCTGGTGTTGTTCTAATTGTGATTCTAGTGTGTGTAGGTGTAGTGCATTCCTGTCAGTCTGTTTTGTGAGTTGTATTGCTGTCTTACGATATGTTCTTGTTGTAGTCTGTCTTTATGTATGATGGATGCTAACTGTTGTGTTCTATACCGTATTGTATTCTTTAGTAAATCCCAAATTTGTGTTGTGTTGTCGGTGGGTGTACTATTAGTGTATGTTAGAATAAGGTGTGTCATTTGTTGTACATAACCTGTGTTTTGGAGTAGTGTGTTGTTGAATTTCCAATGTGGTGATCTTTTTAATGGCCATGTATTTGTAGCGTCTGTAGTGATATGTGCTAGTACTGCTTTATGATCTGTGTATTGTAATGTCTCTTGAAGGTGATTTGTGTGTAGTTTGTGGTGAGTTAAAGGTTTGTATATTCTATCTAGTCTGGCTGATCTATTGTGAACCCTATTTTTGTGTGTTGTTGCAATGTTATTAGGGTGTCTGTATCTGGAAGCGTCTGTTAAAGTGTGTGTGTCTAAGGTATTCTTTAGTATATCCATTTGATGTATTCCGTTTCTGTAATTTCTCCTTAATTGTGTCTTGATTCCTGCTTTACCTCCCCCTACGATATCCAAATATGAGAGTACAAAATTGAAATTCCCTGCAAGGATATCATTTTGCCCTCTGTATGTTTATATAAGTAAGGTGTCTAGTTCTTGTTAACAATTATGTTGATGATTGTAATTAGGTGGTGCATGTATGTTCACTATGGTGTATGCATGTATAGTGTTTTCAACCTGTATTATGGAGATTCGTCTCTGGTTATCCGTGTGTGTGTTAATTATATCCCACCTGTCTGATGGCTGCAGAATAGCTGTTCCTAATCCAATTTTGTGTATTATAAAAAAGAGTGTTGTAGTGCTACATAGAACCTGTACTTTTGTATGGATGTGAAGCATGGACAATAAGCAGTAAAGCTGGAAAAAAAAAACAGCTGACGGCTGTGGAAATGTGGTTTCTGAGAAAATGAAAGGAATACCATGGACAGACAGAAAAACCAATGAACAAGTCCTTCAAGAAACAAATGAAGATCGTAAACTGATTAGAGTCATTAGGTGTAGACAGTCAAACATTTGTGGGCAAGGTATGAGAAGAAATGACTTGGAGAACTTGGTGACAACTGGCAAGATCGAAGGGAAGAGACCAAGGGGAAGACCGAGAAGTAAATACCTGGATGGCTTGGCCACATGGCATGGTCGAGACAGGAACATAGAGCTGATCCACGACTCTGGTGATCGAGTGAGATGGCAGAACATGACCGCCCACGCTTACCAGCACATGATGGATGGATGGATGGTAAGTAAATTTTCTTTAAGTTGTGGGTGGCCTTAAGAGGCCAGTAAAAAAGTGTTGTTTCCCCACAGAGGGGAAACATATTTAGATTTTATAAACTTTTCTATCATTAAAAGTACAGTTTTAAGAATTAAATATAAACGCAGAATTAAAAAAGTAGATTATAAAATGTAAGTAAATAAAGATTAAACAAACTTTGTAAAAATATATTAATAGCTTTCTTCTCGTAATTGCAGTAGATAACTGCAGGGATGACTCTTTTATTTCTCAAAGAATAATGAAAGATTATCATGTTAGATAGTAATATTATAGCTGGTATACCATTTTTTTTTTCAAATTCTAGTAATCTCCCTTGTACCAATATTAGATGTTTATGTTCCCCTACCAAGCGTAGACTGTTACTGCGACTATAGATTAATCTAAGGCAATTTACATATAAACTTAAAGACGGTCAAATATACAAATAGAAACGCAAAATTTGATCTACAGTCACTGAAGAGTGAGGAGATAAAAGATAAATTCAACGTAGAGGTAAAGAACAGATTCGATGCATTGTCCGATATGGAAATATTATTTCAAGACGTCAGTGACCAATTGGAAATATAAAAGAAATCAGTCAAGAAGCTGCACTTTGTCCATGCTTTTGCGTAATCAGAGTGAACACAAAGTATAACAGAAGTTCACTAAAAATAAAACCACGACGATACAGTCCGAATCGAAAGCTCACTGTGTGGGCTTCATAAACGGTGGAAAAAGTGTCCTAGTGGCACAAAATGGAATATTGCTTGGATAGCAAATCCATTACGTGGAAAGTCCGAATCGAAAACTCACTGTGTGGATGTCATCTGCAAACTGCATTCTTCTGGCTTCTGGAAGAACAGCCTGTGGTGAACGGAAGGCCCAATATACGGAAGTGAGGCTAAGCAGCTATGTGCAGGACGTGACGATTCCTTGGGTGAGCCCAGTACCAGAGCGCTGTGTGTCAGCTCTGCAATTATGGAAGCCTCCTTGGGTGGCGGGGAATGCCCATGGTCTGCCCCTGCCTTCCCTTGAGGGCTGACCAGGATGCCTTTGGCTGTTCTATATGGGCCAGCTGGGATGGGAAATAACACCACAACAGTGAGAGTCTGACGTCCTAAGAAACCCCCGGGAAGGTTAACCCGGTCAACAAACGCCCGCAGAAGTCGGATGTGTCGGCCTAACGGCGCAAGAACGCAGCTCTGCTGTAAACAGGCAAAACGCAATCACGTCCGGAAAAAAACTCCGGATGAACGAAGAAGAAGAAGAAGAAACCACAACGATACGAGCTAATGTTACAACAAAAGTCTTCATCAACGAAGACGTAGAAGGAAAACTAAAATGTCCCGATACCGGAAAAGCAATACATATTTTGCAATAAATAATGCAAAGCCTAAGTCCGGGAGACGAAAATGTGGAGCGGTGGTTCTAGATACTAGTACTAGATAGCAGAGTTAAGAACATATACACGCATACAAAAATGATACATGCATATACATATATTAGATGAAAGAGTGCTGAATGGTGATCTCTTTAGGGGTAGCAATACCAAAACTATGAATGGGGACATTTTCCAAAGTATATCAGTAATGTGGTCGCCGGAGCAAGATTTGAGGACAACAACACATTGTTATATATGTGAAAACAATCTGTTGTATCATCACATAATCTCACGGCTGCTTTTTGTTCGCTTAGAAACATAAATGATAATTCTCAGTTGTAATGCGTTGTTGCATCTTTCCCATTGCAACATATGCCTGTGAGACCTGGACACTTTCTTAACAAGCTGAACAGCGCATAAATATTAAACGCCTTTGAATATAAATGTTATAGATGGGTTCTAAGAATATCTTGGGTAAAGATAAGAACAAATGATCCATACTTCAAGAGCTGAATATTGAAGAAGGTTGGCTATTAAAGACGATAAAACAAAGAAAATTGAAATATTTTGGTCACTTGAAACGTCACGAAAGTTTGCCGAGAACAATAATGGAAGGGTTTATGCCTGGAAAGAGAGGAAAAGGGAGGCTAAAGAGAAGATGGGTGCAGGATGTGGCGGATGATCTCCAGATGGATGTATCGGACGCGGGACATCTTGCTTATGATCGAGAGGTTTTCCGGAAGGTTGTTATGGGAGCGAGGTTCTGCAAAGGACATGCTACTAGATGAATGATTGAATGAATGAATGAATGAATGAATGAATGAATGAATGAATGAATTAATTAATTAATTAATTAATGTGTTGTTAATCTCTTTAGATGTTAATACTGATTTTATGTTGTTGAAAACGTTCTCGGCCATTCATTGTCTCTTTGTGGTCTTTGTTTCACTTCTGCCATCATCTGCTATTATTACATATCCAAGATAGGAGAAACTTGTTACATGTCCAAGATAGGAGAAACTTGTTACATGTCCAAGATATGAGAAACTTGTTACATGTCCAAGATAGGAGAAACTTGTTACGTGTACAAGATATGAGAAACTTGTTACATGTCCAAGATAGGAGAAAGTGGTTACATGTCTAAGATAGGAGAAAGTAGTTACATGTCCAAGATAGGAGAAACTTGTTACATGTCCAAGATAGGAGAAACTAGTTACATGTCCAAGATATGAGAAACTGGTTACATGTCTAAGATAGGAGAAACTAGTTACATGTCCAAGATAGGAGAAACTTGTTACATGTCCAAGATAGGAGAAACTTGTTACATGTACAAGATAGGAGAAACTTGTTACATGTCCAAGATAGGAGAAACTTGTTACATGTACAAGATAGGAGAAACTTGTTACATGTCCAAGATAGGAGAAACTTGTTACATGTACAAGATAGGAGAAACTTGTTACATGTCCAAGATAGGAGAAACTTGTTACATGTACAAGATAGGAGAAACTTGTTACATGTCCAAGATAGGAGAAACTTGTTACATGTCCAAGATAGGAGACACTTGTTACATGTCCAAGATAGGAGAAACTTGTTACATGTCCAAGATAGGAGAAACTTGTTACATGTCCAAGATAGGAGAAACTTGTTACATGTCCAAGATAGGAGAAACTTGTTACATGTCTAAGATAGGAGAAACTGGTTACATGTCCAAGATAGGAGAAACTTGTTACATGTCCAAGATAGGAGAAACTTGTTACATGTCCAAGATAGGAGAAACTTGTTACATGTACAAGATAGGAGAAACTTGTTACATGTCCAAGATAGGAGAAACTTGTTACATGTCCAAGATAGGAGAAACTGTGTTACATGTCCAAGATAGGAGAAACTTGTTACATGTCCAAGATAGGAGAAACTTGTTACATGTCCAAGATAGGAGAAACTTGTTACATGTCCAAGATAGGAGAAACTTGTTACATGTCCAAGATAGGAGAAACTTGTTACATGTCCAAGATAGGAGAAACTGTGTTACATGTCCAAGATAGGAGAAACTTGTTACATGTACAAGATAGGAGAAACTTGTTACATGTACAAGATAGGAGAAACTTGTTACATGTCCAAGATAGGAGAAACGTGTTACATGTACAAGATAGGAGACACTTGTTACATGTCCAAGATAGGAGAAACTTGTTACATGTCCAAGTTAGGAGAAATTGTTACATGTCCAAGTTAGGAGACACTTTTTACATGTCCAAGATAGGAGAAACTTGTTACATGTCCAAGATAGGAGAAACTTGTTACATGTACAAGATAGGAGAAACTTGTTACATGTCCAAGATAGGAGAAACTTGTTACATGTACAAGATATGAGAAACTGGTTACATGTCCAAGATAGGAGAAACTTGTTACATGTCCAAGATAGGAGAAACTTGTTACATGTCCAAGATAGGAGAAACTTGTTACATGTCCAAGATAGGAGAAATGTGTTACATGTCCAAGATAGGAGAAACTTGTTACATGTCCAAGATAGGAGAAACTGGTTACATGTACAAGATAGGAGAAACTGGTTACATGTACAAGATATGAGAAACTTGTTACATGTCCAAGATAGGAGAAACTGGTTACATGTCCAAGATAGGAGAAACTGTTACATGTCCAAGATAGGAGAAACATGTTACATGTCCAAGACAGGAGAAACTGGTTACATGTCCAAGATAGGAGAAACTTGTTACATGTCCAAGATAGGAGAAACTTGTTACATGTCCAAGATAGGAGAAACTTGTTACATGTCCAAGATAGGAGAAACTGGTTACATGTCCAAGATAGGAGAAACTTGTTACATGTCCAAGATAGGAGAAACTTGTTACATGTCCAAGATAGGAGAAACTTGTTACATGTCCAAGATAGGAGAAACTTGTTACATGTCCAAGATAGGAGAAACATGTTACATGTCCAAGATAGGAGAAACTTGTTACATGTCCAAGATAGGAGAAATGTGTTACATGTACAAGATAGGAGAAACTTGTTACATGTCCAAGATAGGAGAAACGTGTTACATGTCCAAGATAGGAGACACTTTTTACATGTCCAAGATAGGAGAAACTTGTTACATGTCCAAGATAGGAGAAACTTGTTACATGTCCAAGATAGGAGAAACTTGTTACATGTCCAAGATAGGAGAAACTTGTTACATGTACAAGATAGGAGAAACTGTTACATGTCCAAGATAGGAGAAACTTGTTACATGTACAAGATAGGAGAAACGTGTTACATGTCCAAGATAGGAGAAACTTGTTACATGTCCAAGATAGGAGAAACTTGTTACATGTACAAGATAGGAGAAACTTGTTACATGTCCAAGATAGGAGAAACTTGTTACATGTCCAAGATAGGAGAAACTTGTTACATGTCCAAGATAGGAGAAATGTGTTACATGTCCAAGATAGGAGAAACTTGTTACATGTCCAAGATAGGAGAAACTGTTACATGTCCAAGATAGGAGAAACTTGTTACATGTCCAAGATAGGAGAAACTTGTTACATGTCCAAGATAGGAGAAACTTGTTACATGTCCAAGATAGGAGAAACTTGTTACATGTCCAAGATAGGAGAAACTTGTTACATGTACAAGATAGGAGAAACTTGTTACATGTCCAAGATAGGAGAAACTTGTTACATGTACAAGATAGGAGAAACTTGTTACATGTCCAAGATAGGAGAAACTTGTTACATGTACAAGATAGGAGAAACTTGTTACATGTCCATGATAGGAGAAACTTGTCACATTTACAAGATAGGAGAAACTTGTTACATATCCAAGATACGAGAAACGTGTTGCATGTCCAAGATAGGAGAAATGTGTTACATGTCCAAGATATGAGAAATGTGTTACATGTCCAAGATAAGAGAAACTTGTTACATGTCCAAGATAGGAGAAATGTGTTACATGTCCATGCTAGGAGAAACTTGTTACATGTCCAAGATAGGAGAAATGTGTTACATGTAAGAGATAGGAGAAACGTGTTACATGTCCATGATAGGAGAAACTTGTTACCTGTCCAAGATAGGAGAAATGTGTTACATGTCCAAGATTGGAGAACCGTGTTACTTGGTCTAGCATCTCCACTGTGTGAGCGAGCCACTCTCAGTTCAATTCGGTATTTACAGGGGTGGGGGAGAGGGGAAAGGGTAGGGTTCGGCCTCGCTCAACCCTCTTTTTCAGTATCGGTTATTGTCAGCAACTTGCTTGCGACAGGTCTTTCAGGACTCCCCTACTTTTGCACCACACGAAATAATAACTCGTGTCATTTGCAAAAGGAATGCAATTTATTTAGAGCTGGCGATAAAGAAGCTCTGCGAGCGGAATACTTCATTGACAATATACAGCATGGTACGTTACATAGATGCAATGAAGAAGTGATAATGATACTATTAATCACTGAATGAAAGTTAAAGCCAAACAATCACTATTGTCTAGAAACTTATAGCATTCGTAAGGAACACGTCTACTCTCTAGTCGTTTCAGTCCTGGTCTGTCCTCACGCTACTCATTGCGTGTTCAAACACGGACGTTGGATTCTCCGTGCGCTGGCGAGTCTTGCGTGTATAGTGTCCCAGCACGCTGGCCAGTTCACTCGAGTAACCTGGTACTCCACGGTTACTCGTAGAGGCGAGTTTCCCAATGTCTTGGGGAAACCCTCGCTCACCTGTACTCATTGCTCCCTTGGTTGACACAAGTGTGTCCCGTTGTGAAGCTATTTATAGCTCTGGTGTCTCTCATGTCTGGTGTCCTCTACTAGACTCTGTCTTAGCTCTATTACTTATATTCTTAACTCTCTAAACACTTATTGGGATTTTTGACAGGCTCCTCTTCCCTCTGTGTAGTGTTACAACCCTTTAACTCATGCTTGTAACACGTTGTATGGTCACACACAAAAATTGGCTGTCCAATTTTGTCAAAGATCCAATAAGTTGTAAATCTCTCTTCTGGGGATAGAACAAACTCTCTTCTCCCCTTACTCACCCTGTTCTATTTCTTCACTCGGCTAATTGAGTAGCCCATAGTATCAGTATAGTTGGCTATAAATCTTCTTGGGAATTGTTTTGATCCGGAACCGTTGTCTTATGACTTATGTCCTGACTTCCGTCTTTTGACCCTCTGTCTTCTGACTTCTGTCTTTTGACTTATGTCTTTTGACCTGTCCTCATATTGCCCAAAATGACAACCCAATACAAGTTGACTCTGTTATGAGTACAACACATGAGCATTAAATGTTCATGTTCCCAATTATATCAACTCCAACTCGTATACATAAAGTTCTACTCTTCACCTTCTCGCTTCCGCTTGTGAAGATATATTTTCAATGTAACATTAAGGTTTTTTAAGACGTTATTGTGTCCGCTGATTCGAGTTACTGTTCTTTGAAATAAATGGTGTATGCAACTTTTATGTGTTCGTTTTCCTGTTTGTTTGCGTGTTTTCTAATCAACTACAGTTTACTTAATTTACTAACATGTTTATGCGTTACTATTCTACATGTGTGTATTCCTTCGAGCGCCGTAAATCGGTTTATTGTGGTTACAAATGTTTGTTATTCTTATTTATGACCACAATTCCGTTTCAAGATGCTCAAAGTATTTTCCCTATCTAATCTACTAAAGTATAGCAGTAACACACATAAAACTTGACAACACATTGGTTACACAGATTGACACAGACAAGTCATAATAAGACGTTTTAAGCGGTGAACAACAAATTTGCCGCTACCTTTCTCTCTCTCTCTCTCTCTTTCAATGTTTAGTATTGTTTACATTCTCTCCTCTCATTTACACATCTTTCATCCACTTTCATACCATTCTTGCTGAAACATTCAATCGTCATTAAAATATGGTTCATGATATCCCGTAAATGACCATTACATTAAATGATTGGCTGACTTATACCAGTCTTCATGCCAAATGACTGTGCGATTTGTTTGCACGTGTCATGACTATACAAAATATACACGTTTGTGAGGATGGTTTGTTACCGATCCTGTAATACTAACTAATGTAATTTGGGGTGCTGTTCTAAATTATCCGTGTTTTTTTATTTATTTGGTGAGTTTTGTTCCTCTTTCTATTTTTGCTCTATTTCGAGTTAGTCCTAGACAGGACTGATTATATTTTTCCTGCTATGCAAATCCAGTCGTTGTGTTTATTCTTTACATATGTCTGCCAAGAGCTACTGTGTGTGCAAGGGCGTTATGACGTGGATGTAAAGAGTAAACACAACTACCTGGTCGAATACACACATGCAGTCTGGGAGATGCTGAGAGTAATGCGTTTAACACGATTCACGGTGACAGCTGACATACAGTTCACTCCTGAAGGGTATACACACAAACAAGCCCTCACAGCCACTAGAGTCACCGACTCATGTTCATGGACTTCTCATACACTGTCCACTGTGGGTCGAGTGCTTGGTGGCCCTCTATCTATACATTTGCCTACAGTCCAGCTTGTGGTATGCTTTTGACACACTAAGTCTCTCTCTCTCTCTCTCTCTCTCTCTCTCTCTTTCTCTCTCTATCTCTCTCTCCCTCTCTGTCTCTCTCTCTCTCTCTTTTTCGCTCTATTTCTGTCTGTCTGTCTGTCTGTTTGTCTGTCTGTCTGTCTGTCTGTCTGTCTGTCTCTCTCTCTCTCTCTCTCTCTCTCTCTCTCTCTCTCTCTCTCTCTCTCTCTCTCTCTCTCTCTCTCTCTCTCTCTCTCTCTCTCTCACACACACACACAACGTACTTCAGAAAGCCTGACTGGCTGACTCACAATAGTCTGTTTTCATTTGAATTGTTATCTAACTGACTTTAGCTCTTTACGACTCATCTTTCACTCATAGTTACTCTAACTAGGTACCTGACAATATATCATCGCCATCAGCATCACCATGTGGTTAGCCTACTGGTGTGGACTATCATGCTCCATTATGGGGTATGGACATGGTAAAAAATGGGGTCCATATCTTGCCATCTCCGGAGAAAACCTCAAACATTTTGTGACATCTGGGCAATATACATTAACACAAAGAATTGCAGCTTTACAGAACACAATTACGGAAAATACAGGACGTTGCGGTGACAGCCTTCGTCAGCAAACAAACACATACACAAAACACAACATATAATCACGGGAAGTTACTGCAGTGACAACATTCAGGTTTAAGAAGGGGTTGAGAAGAATGAAAAGTTGAACACCCGAGAACAATGAAGAGAAAATGCAACAATTGGAATAACTTAACTCAGAATCCCAGGCTGTAATACTAACACGAATTTTCACATTGTGACATCTGGAAATATTATGACAAGCTTGATATAGGAAGACCACGTCAGGAGATTTCTAGACAGAATTTTGTAGAGACCCATAACTAAAGTACTAAACTTTCAAGTACAATTTTTGCCGAAACGTCAACGAGTGGAAAACTAACATTTATACCAGATCAGAGATAATGAATTAAAGACGCAAACGGGAGCAACAACCGTGATAAGAACTGCACAAAATAGCAAATCAGGGTTTCTCCAAATATACTATACAACATAGGGCTGTTATTTTAAGGTCTTAAATTTGTATACTGTCTTGACTTCAGTGTTGTGACCTCGTAGGTCCCTGTAGCGCAGTGGATAGCGCGCTGGACTTCTAATCCAGAGGTCGCGGGTTCGAATCCCGCCAGGGATGTTATTTTTTTTTTTAAATGGACCGAGAATATAACAATAATTCTTCTTCTGCGTTCATCCGGACTATTGTTTCGGACGTGATTGCGTTATGACTATTTACAGCAGAGCTGCGTTCTTGCGCCGTTAGGCAGACACAGCCGACTTCTGCGGGCGTTTGTTGATCGGGTTAACCTTCCCGGATACAACAATAATATATATATTATTATCATTAAGAAAGTGTCATGTCGCTAAGCGTAGACCATCATATTTACCACCACTGGCGACCTCCAAGGGAAACAAAATGGAAAATGTAACAACTGTAAAGATGTATGGCAAAAGAGACGGAGGAAGACACAGAGAGAAGATCCTTGATATAGTCATTTGACATGACATTGAAAGTGACCAATTGATTCGCGTTGTTGGAGATCAGATATGGAGAGGCTTGATTGATACGCCAGTCAGCAAAGCTCTTGATGATGACACTTGTTAGAACATCAGTGAAAGAAAAGAACTTACCACAATACTAGCTCATGCAGCTCTTGGCGAAACGTCGACGAGTTGTATACACAATTTTACACCAGATCAAAGTTACGAAAAAAGGAAACCAGCGGGCCAGCAATAATGACAAAGCAAATCAGGGTTTCCCCAAATTTGCCGTATATAACATCGGGAAACATGGCTGTTATTTTAAGGATCATAATTCTCTCCTGTGCTAATGCTAGTGTATACACTCTGTAGGTCCCTGTAGCGCAGTGGATAGCGCGCTGGACTTCTAATCCAGAGGTCGCGGGTTCGAATCCCGCCAGGGATGTTTTTTTTTTTTTAATGGACCAAGAATATAACAATAATTCTTCTTCTGCTGCGTTCATCCGGACACCCTCTCGTGTGTTGCCGGGGCCCATAAGGGAAGCAAAGAATAGCAACACTGTAGCCTACCACGCATGTCGTAAGACGCGACTAAGGAGGCTTGATGGTTCCGTCGCCGTGCTACTGAGAGAGTGCGTGGCGCGACACTGTGAGCTGTGAGTTTCGTGTAAAATACTTCTGAATCTGCCCGAGTTTTTTTTTTGGAATGTGACTGCATGTTCGGAGCGATGGCAGCTGGCTATGTCCCAGAGTTGACCGGTTTTTGCCTTATGCAGAAATGCGTGGCTGATGGGCTTCTGGTTGACTGCCACTGCCATCGACGATGAACTGTATCTTTTTTTCTTTTTTTTTGTGGTACTGTGTGGGTGAACATCTAGGAAACATCCAGACTGCCGATTCCATCAGAGATGAACTGAATGTTTCGTGGGGGACTATTGTGTTGACATTCTGGCGGCGGCATTATGCACATGTGACAGTGTATCTGTGCGGCCTGTTGTTTGTCGAGACTCTTGTCTTTTCCACTTTTCACATTGCGCAGTGGGAGGCGTTTTGTGTGGTATTAACTGGCACAGGAACGGAGCAAAATGGGGACGGCTCGTTGCTGTGAGGTTGGAACCTCGACTAACTAACTCATCCGGACTATTTTTTCGGACGTGATTGCGTTATGCCTATTTACGACAGAGCTGCGTTCTTGCGCCGTTAGGCAGACACATCCGACTTCTGCGGGCATTTGTTGACCGGGTTAACCTTCCCGGATACAACAATAATATATATATTATTATCATTAATAAAGATGTATGGCAAAAGAGACGGAGGAAGACACCGAGAGAAGATCCTTGATATAGTCATTTGACATGACATTGAAAGTGACCAATTGATTCGCGTTGTTGGAGATCAGATATGGAGAGGCTTGATTGATACGCCAGTCGGCAAAGCTCTTGATGATGACAATTGTTAGAACATCAGTGAAAGAAAAGAACTTACCACAATACTAGCTCATGCAGCTCTTGGCGAAACGTCGACGAGTTGTATACACAATTTTACACCAGATCAAAGTTACGAAAAAAGGAAACCAGCGGGCCAGCAATAGTGACAAAGCAAATCAGGGTTTCCCCAAATTTGTCGTATATAACATCGGGAAACATGGCTGTTATTTTAAGGATCATAATTCTCTCCTGTGCTAATGCTAGCGTATACACTCTGTAGGTCCCTGTAGCGCAGTGGATAGCGCGCTGGACTTCTAATCCAGAGGTCGCGGGTTCGAATCCCGCCAGGGATGTTTTTTTTTTTAATGGACCGAGAATACAACAATAATTATTATTCTTCTACGTTCATCCTGACACCCTCCCGTGTTTTGCCGGGGCCCATAAGGGAAGCAAAGAATAGCAACACTAGCCCACCACGCATGTCGTAAGAGGTGACTAAGGAGGCTTGATGGTTCCATCGCCCTGCTACTGAGTGAGTGCGTGGCGCGACACTGTGAGCTGTGAGTTTCGTGTGAAATGCTTCTGAATCTGCCCGAGGTTTTTTGGAACGTGACTGCATGTTCGGAGCGATGGCAGCTGGCTATGTCTCAGAGTTGACTGGTTTTTGCCTTATGCAGAAATGCGTGGCTGCTGGGCTTCTGGTTGACTGCCACTGCCATCGACGATGAACTGTATCTTTTTTTCTTTTTTTTTTGTGGTACTGTGTGGGTGAACATCTAGGAAACATCCAGACTGCCGATTCCATCAGAGATGAACTGAATGTTTCGTGGGGGACTATTGTGTTGACATTCTGGCGGCGGCATTATGCACATGTGACAGTGTATCTGTGCGGCCTGTTGTTTGTCGAGACTCTTGTCTTTTCCACTTTTCACATTGCGCAGTGGGAGGCGTTTTGTGTGGTATTAACTGGCACAGGAACGGAGCAAAATGGGGACGGCTCGTTGCTGTGAGGTTGGAACCTCGACTAACTAACTCATCCGGACTATTTTTTCGGACGTGATTGCGTTATGCCTATTTACGACAGAGCTGCGTTCTTGCGCCGTTAGGCAGACACATCCGACTTCTGCGGGCATTTGTTGACCGGGTTAACCTTCCCGGATACAACAATAATATATATATTATTATCATTAAGAAAGTGTCATGTCACTAAGCGTAGACTATCATATTTACCACCACTGGCGACCTCCAAGGGAAAAAAAAATGGAAAATGTAACAACTGTAAAGATGTATGGCAAAAGAGACGGAGGAAGACACCGAGAGAAGATCCTTGATATAGTCATTTGACATGACATTGAAAGTGACCAATTGATTCGCGTTGTTGGAGATCAGATATGGAGAGGCTTGATTGATACGCCAGTCGGCAAAGCTCTTGATGATGACAATTGTTAGAACATCAGTGAAAGAAAAGAACTTACCACAATACTAGCTCATGCAGCTCTTGGCGAAACGTCGACGAGTTGTATACACAATTTTACACCAGATCAAAGTTACGAAAAAAGGAAACCAGCGGGCCAGCAATAGTGACAAAGCAAATCAGGGTTTCCCCAAATTTGTCGTATATAACATCGGGAAACATGGCTGTTATTTTAAGGATCATAATTCTCTTCTGTGCTAATGCTAGCGTATACACTCTGTAGGTCACTGTAGCGCAGTGGATAGCGCGCTGGACTTCTAATCCAGAGGTCGCGGGTTCGAATCCCGCCAGGGATGTTTGTTTTTTTAATGGACCAAGAATACAACAATAATTATTATTCTTCTACGTTCATCCTGACACCCTCCCGTGTTTTGCCGGGGCCCATAAGGGAAGCAAAGAATAGCAACACTGTAGCCCTACCACGCATGTCGTAAGAGGTGACTAAGGAGGCTTGATGGTTCCAGTCGCCCTGCTACTGAGTGAGTGCGTGGCGCGACACTGTGAGCTGTGAGTTTCGTGTGAAATGCTTCTGAATCTGCCCGAGGTTTTTTGGAACGTGACTGCATGTTCGGAGCGATGGCAGCTGGCTATGTCTCAGAGTTGACTGGTTTTTGCCTTATGCAGAAATGCGTGGCTGCTGGGCTTCTGGTTGACTGCCACTGCCATCGACGATGAACTGTATCTTTTTTTTTTTTTTGTGGTACTGTGTGGGTGAACATCTAGGAAACATCCAGACTGCCGATTCCATCAGAGATGAACTGAATGTTTCGTGGGGGACTATTGTGTTGACATTCTGGCGGCGGCATTATGCACAGGTGACCGTGTATCTGTGCGGCCTGTTGTTTGTCGAGACTCTTGTCTTTTCCACTTTTCACATTGCGCAGTGGGAGGCGTTTTGTGTGATATTAACTGGCACAGGAACGGAGCAAAATGGGGACGACTCGTTGCTGTGAGGTTGGAACCTCGACTAACTAACTAACTCATCCGGACTATTTTTTCGGACGTGATTGCGTTATGCCTATTTACGGCAGAGCTGCGTTCTTGCGCCGTTAGGCAGACACATCCGACTTCTGCGGGCATTTGTTGACCGGGTTAACCTTCCCGGATACAACAATAATATATATATTATTATCATTAAGAAAGTGTCATGTCACTAAGCGTAGACGATCATATTTACCACCACTGGCGACCTCCAAGGGAAAACAAAATGGAAAATGTAACAACTGTAAAGATGTATGGCAAAAGAGACGGAGGAAGACACCGAGAGAAGATCCTTGATATAGTCATTTGACATGACATTGAAAGTGACCAATTGATTCGCGTTGTTGGAGATCAGATTTGGAGAGGCTTGATTGATACGCCAGTCGGCAAAGCTCTTGATGATGACAATTGTTAGAACATCAGTGAAAGAAAAGAACCTTACCACAATACTAGCTCATGCAGCTCTTGGCGAAACGTCGACGAGTTGTATACACAATTTTACACCAGATCAAAGTTACGAAAAAAGGAAACCAGCGGGCCAGCAATAGTGACAAAGCAAATCAGGGTTTCCCCAAATTTGCCGTATATAACATCGGGGAACATGGCTGTTATTTTAAGGATCATAATTCTCTTCTGTGCTAACGCTAGTGTATACAGTCTGTAGGTCCCTGTAGCGCAGTGGATAGCGCGCTGGACTTCTAATCCAGAGGTCGCGGGTTCGAATCCCGCCAGGGATGTTTTTTTCTTTTTAAAGGACCAAACCGGGAAATAGGAGGAACACCAGGAGAGGCGACACTGGTAAAGCTCCCTGAAGGAAACAGCACCATGTGACGGGGTGGAGCCACAACTTCTCTAGGCCTTAACAAGTGCGCGAATCTGACCAGACATGTAAATCCACAAGGATGAAATGAACACAGTTGCAGCAGCTCAATCCTTTCAAGGAAGCAGATATACACATCTATATTTTCGAAAGAAGTAGTCTTAGATACACCAAAAAGGCCCCCAATTACAACCAAGTCGATACAGTCGCAGGTTGAACGGGGCCATTCGTCTCAGGCAAAGCAAGCAAGCAACAGTGCTAATAAACAGCTTAATAAACAGCTCTCTCCCACTGTTTACTCTTCATTGCGACACCGCAAGGTACAAGATGAACAAACTGGGAAGAAGAGAATGGAGAGCTCTCGTATATAGACAAGATCGTCACCGACGAATAAATGAATAAAATTGTTGAAGGGGCGCACCAGAGCCCTAGTCTGAGATGGCACAGTATGTGGGAATTTGTCCAAGAACCGTTGGCGTAGATTGATAGCATACCACCCCCCCCCCCACCCCCTCTTCCCTTGATCTCTTGGGTAGTAGTGAGATCAGAGGGACTCAGAGTGTTTCCAAGGCACCAGGGCCAGGTTCTATACTGGCCAAGACCTACTAACACGTCGTAACCGTGCGTCCTGGGCAACAGGTCCCTTTAGGGTCCTGGCTAACGTAGTAGGATCGCTGATTCCTCCGAAGTCGGAGAGTATCTGCCTGCACGGCGAGGAACCACCAGTCTTCACACCAATAAGCCAGACATGGGACAACGGATACTCACGCAAACCTCAGTCAGGTATGACATCACACTGATATTGGACAACATTATGTCTTCATCCGACATACAGGACTTCACACTGGCGATCACAGCCAGCGAACACAAGCTAGCAGTGAGATCAGATACCTCATATTCACGGATAAGGACAACAAATAGGATATCACGTGTGAAAATACTGGACTTGTAAAATCCTACTACTGGACTGGTGAAAATCCCAGAGTAGGTTGTGAAGCAGTAGCCATGGCAAAATTGTTCAGAAGAGAACTAACCACGGGTAGACGCTACCCACTACTTTGGATGGAATCTGTTTAGAGTCAGCAAACCTTGCATACACGTATGCAGAAGTCAAACACTGTGATCTTTGAGGTGCATAACTTGATGTGCTGCCGTTGAATGAGAAAAGAAGAGGATAGAGAAGAAGACTATTTCACGCTATAAGTGCCATCAAGTTTACCTTAAACAATTAGGTATGTGTGACTTCTGAGAAAACATGAGAGATAACCACAGACACAGTGGACATACCTTCTTCTTCTTCTTCTTCTTTCGTTCGCTTGAAATATGTCTATATCTGCAATGTCGTCTCTTGCATGAATTGAACTGTTTTTTTCAGTTCACACAGTGGTCCATAGAGTTTATCTTCCACCGTCGTCTCTCTAGGCCAGAAGGTTTGCCTAGATATGTTATATTTTGGGCAGTCTTGGAGTATGTGCTCTGCTGTCTGCGACGCCAATCCACATGTGCACATGGCTGTTTCACCAATCTTGAATTTTGTATGCATGTGGTTACGTAATCTATTGTGTCCTGTTCTGAGGCGCAGAATAATGACTTGTTCTGGTCTGTCCATAATGTGGTAGTCATCTTGAGCAGGTTTTGGTGGCTTTCTGACTGATTTGAT
The DNA here is from genome assembly GCA_014155875.1 of Cepaea nemoralis. NCBI lineage: Eukaryota > Metazoa > Mollusca > Gastropoda > Stylommatophora > Helicidae > Cepaea > Cepaea nemoralis. The sequence goes on from JACEFZ010019675.1 coordinate 91,962, forward strand.
CATTCTTTTCTTTTGGTGGTATGTAACGGGCACATCAGGCTGTTCCTCTTTGGCTCCTTCCTTAGCCAATTGATCAGCTCTGTCGTTTCCGGGTACTCCACAGTGGGATGGTATCCACTGTATGGTGACTTTATGCTGACTGCTAAGTTCAGAAAGTAGTGTCCTTAGTACTGGCAATTTCCCAGAGAGGAGCGCCTCGAGTACTGATTTTGCATCTGTTAGTAGCACCACAGGTTGTGTACCATTGCTGTTATTTAGTAATTTCTCTCTTGCTATCTTGATTGCCTCAATTTCGGCATCATAGTTATGGCAGTACTTTCCTGTCGGTACTCTGGCTGTGTCCCTAGTATTATTTGGGTATTCTATGTACACTCCCGCTCCTCCATTTCGAACAGCATTTTGTGCTGACCCATCTGTGTAGACTCGGATCCAGAGGTCCTGTGGGTATTCTTCATCAAGGAAGCTGAGAGTGGCTGTTCTGCGCTGCACACTGTTCTGTTCTTCCTTGTCAAATATTCCTCTCACTTTTGTCTGGATTTGTAATGATAGTCTATGCTCATCTTTCCATGGAGTTCGCTCTGGAATAGTTGTTAGGGGGATACCAACTGTGGGCAGATCAGTGGTTTCTCTGCAGAGTCGTTTGGCCTGGTGGATAAAACTACTTCTTTTCAACCGCCCCATAGCTAGGTTTTCAAATCTGTTCTTCATAGGGTGGCCTGGCAAGCTGAGGAACTTTTCTGCTTGTATTAGCGTTTTCGTATCTCTGCGCTCACTCAGTGTCCTGTGTCCTCCCCATCTTCTCCATTTCCACTATAGGGGTTGATCTCATCCCTCCTGTGGTGACTCTAAGTGCTTGATTTTGCACCTTGTCCAGCTCTTGTAGTGTGGTATTTGATGCTGAACACCACGCAGTTGACCCATATTCCAGGTGTGGTCGTATGCTCTGTTGGTAAACTTTGCTAAGTATTTTCGTACTGGCTCCCCATGTGGTTCCACTTAGCTTTCTCAGGATGGCTATTTTCCTTCTGGCTTTTGCTACTGCTTTGTTGATGTGCTTTCTCCATGTCAGCTTGCCATCAAATGTTACTCCAAGGTATGTTGGTTCTTTATCTTCTCTTAGGGGTGTTCCATTTATCTGGATGATCCCTGCCTTTTGTTTTGGAGAGAGGGTAAATAGGGTGGTGCTGCACTTGTCAGTGTTTATGCTGACACACCATCTATTTGCCCATGCAGCAAATGTATCTACAGCTCTTTGTAGCAATCTGGTGGCCACTGATGCATATTCATTTGTGCTCCATAGAACCAGGTCATCGGCGTACATTGCCGCTTTAATTCCATGCGGTAGGTGAGCAACAAGATCATTGATGAAGATTAGAAAAAGTGTGGGGGACAAGACTCCGCCCTGGGGGACACCGTGACGCAGTAGTACTTTCTTGCTCTTGAGTCCGTCTATCTGTACTCGGGCTCTTCTGTTGTGCAAGTATGCTTTCACCCATTTGTACATTCTTCCATTGACTTTGCAGTTTCTCAGTTTCTTCATCAGACCTTCTTTCCAGACTTTGTCAAAGGCTTTCTTCAGATCTATCCATGCCGCAAGCACCAGCTTCTTCTCTTGGAATGCATCCTCAATTTCTTGAGAGAGGTAGGTTGTCTGATCTTCCGTAGAGTAGCACTGCCTAAAGCCAGCCTGCTGTGGCACAAGGATGTTTTTACTTTCAATGTACCACTGCAGTCTGTGATTGATGATGCGCTCCAGTGTTTTGCAGAGACAGCTGGTGAGGCTAATTGGTCTGTAGCTAGAGGCAATGGAACCATCTTTCCCTGATTTTAGGAGGGGTATCATGATTGCTTCTCTCCAGGCTTGTGGAACACTGCCTAAGGTCCAGCTGTTATTGAAGATCTGCAACAGCTTTGTTTTGGCCTCTGTTCCTAGGTTCCTGATCATTTCATTGGAGATACCATCAGCTCCTGGTGACTTTCTCATTTTCAGTTTTGATATGGCTAGCTCCAGTTCGCTGATTGTGATGGGTGCCTCCAGAACCTCATGTACTATTTCCTTCTGTCCTGTATGTTGTCGTTTCTCTCGAATCTCTTGTTGTTTCTCTGGACTAATTTTGATATTGCTATCTTGTGCGAACGAGTCCGCAAAATGGTCAGCTGCTTGCTTTCTTGTTAAGATTTTTCCATCTTTATGTAGTGCAATTTTTGAGTTTCTCCCTGTGCCCTCGTCATTAAGCTGTTTTATTAGCTTCCACAATTTCCTTGTGTCTCTTTCAAAGTTCAGAGACTCCGTTTTCTCCTGCCAGCTTTTCCGTCTAGCCTGCAGCTTGGCCCTTTGAAATTTGGCTTTTGCATGCTGGAATTTATTGTGGTGCTCTTGGCTGGGTGTGGCCTCTGCTTGCTTTCTACACACTTCAACATCATTATGCAACTGTTCCAGTTCACTACTCCAGTAGGGTTTATATTGTTTACGGGCTCCTCTTGGTACTGTTTCTCGCGCTGCCTGTAGTATGCATTTCCCAAACTCTTCAACTGCTTTATTTATGTCTTTCTCAGTGTTCAGGTTTCTAACCAGTATGCTGGTGCGATGCTTGTACATTGCCCAGTCTGCTTTCTTGTAGTTCCACCTCGAGAGGGTGCTGCTTTCACTTACAAGCTCATTTTCTACGGTTAGAAAGACTGGCCGATGGTCACTGCCACCAAGTTGTTTCCCAACAGTTCGTGTAATGTTCCACTCCAGGTCTGGTGAATGAAAAGCCAGGTCAGGTGTAGTTGAAGAGTGCCATGATCTCGAGTAGAAAGTATGTGGGTCGGACGGCTTGTTAATCAACATGAATCTATTCTCATCTTGCCAGTCTTCCAGTCTCTCTCCTCTCTGGTCCATGTGATCATAGCCCCAGCTCTGCGAGTGGCTGTTGAAATCGCCACACACAATCATTTTTTCTTTTAGTGGTAGAGTGTCCAGTGCCTGTGGGCGGTCACTTGGACAGTAGTAATTGATCAGATGTAGATCTGTATTACCTGTCTTAAGTTTAAGTGTCTGATACTCAGCCCCTTCCATGTAGACTTTGATTTGGGAAGCCATGATGTTATTTCTTACAAGGGTCAGTATCCCACCTTTTCGCCTGTTCTTTCGGTCAGATCGGTAACACTGGTAGCCTCTGATTTTGAAGGCTATATTTTCATTGAGGTGAGTTTCTTGCAAGCAACATATGCTTACTTTCTCTTTGTCCAGGATGTTTTCTAATTCTACTTTTTTGTTGCTGACTCCATCCGCATTCCAGTGCATTATTTTAAGTCTTAGTTTAGTATGGCCAGTCGTCCTATTCTCATGTCCCCTGGCTCCACAGGACATCTGAGAAGGACCTCCAGTAGTTGGGGTTGGACCCTTTCGAGACATAGGGCCCGGCACTGCACCTGCCTGGGGGTCCAAAGCAGGGCGAGCACCATAACGATTAGCAGTAGTCGACATATTCCATTTTGCGTGATTGCGTGGCATCCTGATTTCTGTGGTGCGCCTCTTGGCTGGTTGCCTCCGACTTCAGCACCTTTCTTTGCTAGAGCAGACTGTGGTCTCACTCGAGTGTAGATGTGTACGCGCGCACACGCCTGTCTGCGCATGCATGTCCGTGCATACACATCTAGAGCATACTGGTTATTTTCCGGCGCCAGAGACTCGCCGTCGCCCCTTCTCCTGTTAGTTTAAACAGGCCCGCCACGTGAAGGCCAGGAGTTGGACTTTTGCTGCATAGGTTATGTATTCACGAGCCATTGAGGTATTTGAGCAATGTTGGGCGCTCACCCCAACACCGCGCCTCGGCTACATACAGCAACATTTGGAACCCAGTGGACATACCTTACAACCAACGCGAATCTGGCAAGCGGAAATCACGGTGTAAAAATAACCATGATAATAACAACGTAAAACAATGTTACACCACAACACAATGATTCGACGTTTCTTCTTCTTCTTCTTCTTCTTCTTCTTCTTCTTCTTCTTCTTCTTCTTCTTCTTCTTCTTCTTCTTCTTCTTCTTCTTCTTCTTCTTCTTCTTCTTCTTCTTCTTCTACCTCTTCTTCTTCTTCTTCTTTTTCTTCTTCTTCTTCTTCTTCTTCTTCTTCTTCTTCTTCTTCTTCTTCTTCTTCTTCTTCTTCTTCTTCTTCTTCTTCTTCTTCTTCTTCTTCTTCTTCTTCTTGTTCTTCTTCTTCTTCTTCTTCTTGTTCTTCTTCTTCTTCTTCTTCTTCTTCTTCTTCTTCTTCTTCTTCTTCTTCTTCTTCTTCTTCTTCTTCTTCTTCTTCTTCTTCTTCTTCTTCTTCTTCTTCTTCTTCTTCTTCTTCTTCTTCTTCTGCGTTCACCCGGAGATTATTTTTTTTTCGGACGTGATTGCGTTGTGCCTGTTTACAGCAGAGCTGCGTTCTTGCGCCATTAGGCCGATACATCCGACTTCTGCGGGCATTTGTATTTGTTGATCGGGTTAACCTTCCCGGGGATTCGACATTTAGATCTGAATGATCTTCATTAGGAACCACACAAACAGATCTAACGAAAAATATTAAATGATAAAGTGTAATACAAAATAAAAACTTTGGCAGAAAAAAGCATTGGTATCAAACGTTATTAGACCGGGAAGGTTAACCCGGTCAACAAATGCCCGCAGAAGTCGGATGTGTCGGCCTAACGGCGCAAGAACGCAGCTCTGCTGTAAACAGGCACAACGCAATCACATCCGAAAAAAAAACTCCGGATGAACGAAGAAGAAGAAGAAACGTTATTAGTTATTCCTATGTCCTGCTGCAGTCGTTACTTCTGTTATTTATTATTACAACAAATGTACCATAAATAAGATAGCATATAAATATTATCATTAAGAAATGCCTTGCCGCTAAGCGTAGACGATCATATTTAATTTCTCCACATCTTGCGATCTCCAGGATAAAAAGTGGAAAATTGTGTGACAACTGTAAAGATGTATGGCAAAAGAGATGGTAAAAGGCATCGAGAAAAGATCCTTGATAGTCATTTGTCATGACATTGGACGTGGCCAGCTGTCACGAAATCACTGTGAATAACGATCAGATGATACAGAGGAAAATAATTACAGAAAAACAGTCTGTGTTCACAGCTACAAGTTGTTTACTTCCAGTAGCGTGAGATCAAGACAGTCGGGAGTCCTTGAGAATTCTCCTACATCAAAGGAAACGTGAGCATGAGGTTTGCCCGATTGGGAGAATGAAGGGAAAACACTGGGTTGTTTTCGCTGTAACCAGGGGGAGATAAACTACTCTTGTGTGGTTAGTGACAAGGATAGTCTTCCCTTGGGACACCTGTGTGACATCAAAGGACAATCCCCGACTGGAAATGACAAAACGACTGGTTTCCGTTAGTGTGCATAATAAAGTCAACCTAGGCGGACGTAATTCGAATAGCCCTATCCTGGTGTAGAAAAGAGAATCTTACGTGCTAATATCCATTTTTTCATGGTTGGACATGCATCTGTTATGACAAGGATAAGATTCAATTAAGGGATAGTGGAGTTTTCATAAGGTTCCCGCAGGTTAAGATGAAAACCACGGAAACATTGAAAAGTCAGATCTGGGATATTTTTGGTGCAGGAGGATTAGTCAGAGACCTTATCACTGGGCCTATGCTAGAAAAGGTTTGAAATAACATTGCTCTGTGGAGCTGAATCATATAAGTTAGTTAGTCTTTCCTCTTGAGCCTAAGGCGGCGCATAGGGCAGAAGTCCTGTCTCTCCATGCCTCGCGGTTCGCTGCTACCTGTTGTAGATCTTGGATATTTACTTGGCCGTTGAATGAGCCTTCTCTAATGATGGTTCTACACAGGGTCTCTCTTGGTCTTCCCCGTTTTCTTTTCCCTACCGGTGACCATATGAGGGCTTGATAGGGGAGTCTTGTCTTGTCCATTCTGAGTACATGGCCGATGTAGTTCCAACGGCGCCTTCTTATGAAATTTGATACTGTATCTTGCTTAGTCTCTTGTCTTATTTGCGAGTTGGTTCTGAAGTCTGTCCAGTGGATGTTTAGAAGTATATAAGTATCCTACAGGAAAAATACTGAGAACACTAGTGATAGTATTTTACACTACCTGTGGACAGCACATAGTAATGGTTTATTTTTTTTAGTTTTCACACCATTCGTGAATAAACCAGTAGTGATGGATTTTCACTCCACTGATAACTAGAACAGTAGTGATTGACTTTCACACTACATGAAACCAAAACTTTAGAGAGTGTTTGTTACACATAACAAGGAGATTAGAACCCTAGAACTTATCTGGGAAATTAAGAGATTCATATGAGACTATGTACAATGACTGTTTAATAGTGAAAAATTTAGAACATTTTCTTAGGAAGGAAGAATGTCATGTTCATGGGACAGTGTTCCGCTGTTCACTGTGCAGGAATTGTGTGGTCTCAGTTTCTATAAACATTTAGGAACAGTGTTTAGGAACAAGGTAGGATCAGTCCCAGACTGTATATTTAAGTGGTGACCAAGCTTCGTGGTTATCAAAGCTCCTGGAGGTGGACAACGTCTGGCGGGAGATACGCATCTTTGGTGAGGTCAATTGTGCTGACTCTTATGATGTCGTGCAATCCTTGCCATGATGAGTGGACTCTGATCCTGAGCTTTGTGGTCTGATTTCTACATATACACCTTAGAATATACGACACATTCTACACATTATACACACACACCCCGGGAAGGTTAACCCGGTCAACAAATGCCCGCAGAAGTCGAATGAGTCGGCCTAACGGCGCAAGAACGCAGCTCTGCTGTAAACAGGCACAACGCAATCACATCCGAAAAAAAGAACTCCGGATGAACGCAGAAGAAGATACACACACACACACACTTGTCCCACATATACTTTTTTGCTTAAATAAATTGTCTTGTATTTATTTGTTGAATCTAGAGTTGTCAAGTATGTTATGTTGGGGTGGAATGAGAGGGGGCACAGTCCAGTGGTGATAGAGAGAGAGAGAGAAAGAGGTGTCTACAGACTGACGGAGTGTTGTGAGCGGAATCTAGTGGATTTCTCCAGAATATGATATGGGTTTTGATAAAATGTGGGCGTTGATTCCCCTCACTCCAGGGACGACACTATAGAAGTATAATCTCTCAAGACACCATAGTAGAGAGAAAGTACTTATCACGACACCAGCACACCAATTGATAAGCGATGTGGGCGATCAGAAGATGTGGAGAAGCGTGATTGCTTACGCCAATCGCCTAGACTCTTGATGCGGTCATAACGTGAACAAAGAAAAGCGTGTTGTGTACTGTATTTGACGAACAATAAATGATTGCTGAAATATAGTGAAGCGTTAATAATTAGATGCTTCCAGCCAATTTTGTGCAGAAAGAAAGAGTTTGTTCTAAATTTGAAATTACCTTGGGGATAACAGATGTTCCACATTTGAACAATAGCTGTGGCTATGTGTTTTAATTGTGTCAGCTGAAGTATTATTCATTTATTCACTTCAGATGGTATATAACTCTGCAGTATACACCTGACGACTTGCAGCCAGGCAATGAATCGTACACTATATTGTTTGTGACTTCTGTGTTTTTAAACTCACTAAGTAATAAGTTTTGAGGGCTCTTAATGATGACACTTAGATCAATAGCGCCGGGAAGGTTAACCCGGTCAACAAATGCCCGCAGAAGTCGGATGTGTCGGCCTGACGGCGCATGAACGCAGCTCTGCTGTAAACAGGCACAACGCAGTCACATCCGGAAAAAAAAATCCGGATGAACGAAGAAGAAGAAGAAGATCAACAGCGAAAGAGAAGATCTTGCTACATAACTAGCTCATGCCAAAACGTAGAGGAGTTGAGTACTACATTGTAAACTTGATGGGAGATCATATAATAAATAAGTAAGCGGAGCAGCAATAGTGACAAATTGTATCAGGGTTTCCCCAAATGTTCTATACAAGGTTGGGAGAGCTTGGCTGTAATTTTAAGGAACTTAATTCTGTTGTCTGCTGACGATAATACTAGTGGAAGCGTTCTGTAGGTCCCTATAGCGCAGTGGATAGCAATAGTGACAAATTGTATCAGGGTTTCCCCAAATGTTCTATACAAGGTTGGGAGAGCTTGGCTGTAATTTTAAGGAACTTAATTCTGTTGTCTGCTGACGATAATACTAGTGGAAGCGTTCTGTAGGTCCCTGTAGCGCAGTGGATAGCGCGCTGGACTTCTAATCCAGAGGTCGCGGGTTCGAATCCCGCCAGGGATGTATTTTTTTATTTTTTTATTTTTAAGATTCTTCTTCTTCTTCTTTGCGTTCAGCCGGAGTGTTTTTCTTTTCAGATGCGATTGCGGTGTGTCTCGTTATGCACTCTTGGGCCGAAACCCTTAGGCCAATACAGCTGACTTTTAGCGTGCATTTTTGACAGTTTAGCATTCCTGCATGTTTAAGATTATAATGACCACAGATGACTGCCAATCACTAATCAGGAACAAATCTAACCAGTATTTTTGATTGTGCACTACTTGTGCTACTACTTCTAATGCAGTGAACTTATTTGTGCGTGTGGATTAGCTTTCCATGTTACTAGTGACCCTCGGCATCAAGTCAAGAACCAGACGTCAACACAGGCTGGCTGGCATTAATAATTTGAACTGTCTATTTCCGTTTCTAGCCTTGTCGGTCGGACAACCACAAAATAGTGTTCTTTGTTTCCTTGTTCTGTATTTGTTAATCTGCGGACACATAGTACCGTTTTGTTATCGTTACCGTTTTTGTGTTTGTTTGTCTCATATAGTATCTGATTCATTGCCGAAGGATAATATATCGCCTTAAGTGGCCTCCTATTTAGACAGAAGGGTGATGTATCGCCATACTGGGGTCATCGTTTTATTTGTTTTGTTTCCTGATATCTGCTGCAATTTTAATGCTCAGTGACCGGAAATTATATTGTTATACTTGTTCATTTGAATGCGTGCCATGTTTGAGGCATAACTATGACATACCACAACATCCGATTTTCCGCCTTTTATGTTTGTTTGGTACAAACCTACTTCTTTGTTTGATTAAAATCTACTTTTTGTTTTTGTCTAAACCTACTTTTTGTTTTGCCTAAGCCTACGTTTTGTTTGGCCAAAACCTGTTTTTTGTTTTTAATCCAAACTTTCTTGTTAGTTGGTCCAAACCTAATTTTTGATTGGCCCAAACCTATATTTTATTTGGTCAAACATACTTATTGTGAAAGTGAAAGAAAAGAACTTACCACAATACTAGCTCATGCAGCTCTTGGCGAAACGTCGACGAGTTGTATACACAATTTTACACCAGATCAAAGTTACGAAAAAAGGAAACCAGCGGGCCAGCAATAGTGACAAAGCAGATCAGGGTTTCCCCAAATTTGTCGTATACAACATCGGGAAACATGGCTGTTATTTTAAGGATCATAATTCTCTTCTGTGCTAATGCTAGTGTATACACTCTGTAGGTCCCTGTAGCGCAGTGGATAGCGCGCTGGACTTCTAATCCAGAGGTCGCGGGTTCGAATCCCGCCAGGGATGTTTTTTTTCTTACTTTTAATGGGTATAATTACCACCGAGACTGAAGAGAATTTGAACAATATAAAATGACACGAAGCAGTGCAGCTTTACATGACAGATTTACAACACATACAGGACGTTGCGGCGATTAGCCTTCATCAGCAAACACACATATTCACAAACACAACATATAGTCACGGAGATCTCCTGTGACTACATCAAAAGGTGACGACAGGACGAGAAGAACAAAAGGATGAAAAAATAAAAGCATTGAAGAGAAAATGAGAATTAGAAACAATGTTCATACTTATCTCACAATTCCGATCTGTGTGTAACCTGGAATTGAGTACCCATGTATTAGAATAACTAGGGCGGAATAGGTGACAGATGAAATCATGCAGATGATGGATTAAAGGGGGACTAGGATACGATTTGGAAATGACTCACATTGCATGTTAAGTTAGTTGCATATCCTTTACAGGACGTCGCAGTCAACTAAGGCATTTGTTTGGCTGTCTGTGATATCTAGCCAAGCTTATGTTCAGAAATTTGCCATTGATTTTTGAACGACCGGAACTGATACCATTGTATGCAGGTCAGCATGGCCGAATGGATAAGAACGCGTGTTCTTAAACATCCGGTGTGCTGATGCCGTGGTAAGAGGTTCAACCCCTACACTGGACAGCTGGACAAAATTGTTGATCTGTCGTCCTTGACTTGAGGATGTAAATTACAGGTACCTCTGACGTCGGAGTGAATTCGCTTGATGGCGAAGGACACTGTTGACAGGGAAAGCTAATCCAGACGCAAAATTCAGTCCAACATTACTAGAAGTAGTGCGTATGAACTACGCTTGAATTCAAAGCGAGCGAGCGAAAGCAAAACATTTTATGAAAACCAGTGCAAGGCGTTCTGCTTCCAAATCGCTCGCAACTGTGTTTTTTTTCGAACACGGTATGCGGGATTACGAACTGCGCCCGTAACTCCTTCACCATCGCGCATGTACAAACAAATAAATATGTTAAGATCCACCCTAACACAAACTGACGTCTTCACAACGTATGAGTTTGCAACCATGTAGACTCGACATGGTGCGGTCGAGATTGATGCATAATGATGTGCACATACGTAAGATCGTAACAGTAGTATGCCGTACAGAAACACACATAGGGGACAGAGTAACAAGAGGGGACGAGGGATTTGAGTGAGGAGTATAACTCCATGCCTTGTATATAGATCTCATTCAATGTAGTGGACTAGAGATACGCTACTTCACTCTCTTTGTATGTATAAAATAGTTAGTAAGGATGATGTGTATACTTCTTATTGTCAGATCGAATGCACCAATGTAATGCCCGTATCAAACTTGCCACCGAGATGGCAAGGATAGATGGTTTACTATGCTTGAAATCTCAATGCCCTTGACCCACATGATATGCGATCGCGCAGCAAGGATAATTGTTTATAATATGTTGTACTTAGATTTTCATAGATTTGATCTAACTTTTCTGACAACTGCATATATTTTTTGTATATTTGGTGCTTACTCCGATATTTTTATTAATGTGAATTATCAACTGTCCTGACATCTTCGTGTGGTATAGTACACATTTTGTTTGTTTCTACGCTGGATATTAACATACTTTTGTTTTTCCGCTTGTGTACAATCGTATACTACTTCTTTAGTGAACATTGATCCTATCTGTCGTACAGAATTCAGACTTGGACAATAACAACAAACGAGAACAGAAAAGATAAACCAACATATATGAAAGCCAGGGAGAAGCTTTACATGTAAAGATTCCTAATCAGTGATGATTCAAGGAAGCAAGTGGGTGCTCTACCAGCTGTAGCTTTAGAAACATCACTAGAATAAAGTGACTCAGACCATGGCTCAAATATACCATGCCATAGCGGGAATCTTGACTGTTACTTGTAACGAACTTGGTCTTCTCTGTGTTGTCATTATAGAATGCATTCTGTATGTCCCTGTAGCGCAGTGGATAGCGCGCTGGACTTCTAATCCAGAGGTCGCGGGTTCGAATCCCGCCAGGGATGACATTATTTGTAATCATTTTACGAGGGTGAGTTAAGTTACAAATGGCTGTGGAAAAATAACTAAATATGATAACAACTTGAAATCAGTTTATTTTTATACATACATTGTCCCTTTATTTCTCAACATAATTTCCACCAACATTGATGCACTTATCCCATCGTTTTAGCAGTCCGCCCAAACCAACTGCATAGAACTGCGTGCTTTGTTTTCATTTACAAGCCAGCCCACAGAACCGCGTGACTTACTTATTGACTCACCCTTGTAACTTTTTCTACCCAGCTATGCACCGCTTTACGGGATACACATTTGTCAGCATAAACCTTGGAAACCCACCTTGGCGGGAGACATTTCGCGAATAACGCCAGGGATGACATTATTTTTAATCATTTTATGAGGGTAAGTTAATAAGTAAGTTACAAACGGCCGTAGAAAAATAACTAAATATGATAAAAACTTGAAACCAATTTATTTTTATACATACATTGTTCCTTTATTTCTCAGCATAATTTCCACCAATATTGACGTACTTATCCCATCGTTTTAGCAGTCAGTCCGCCCAAACCAACTGCATAGAACTGCATGCTTTGTTTTCATTTACAAGCCAGCCCACAGAACCGCGTGACTTTCTTATTGACTCACCCGTGTAACTTGTTCTACCCAGCTATGCACCGCTTTACGGGATACACATTTGTCAGCATAAACATTGGAAACCCACCTTGGCGGGAGACATTTCGCGAATAACGCCGAGGTTGAATGTGAAGTGAAAATGTGGTTTAGAAAACAGAGATGGCAGTTCTATGCAGCCGTTTTGGGAGACAGCAGAGGCGGCAACATGAAGAAACGTTGAGGGGTTTGACAGAGCACCCATGTATCAGGGATTGTAGAATGTGTGAGATAGCAGAGGCGGGGACAGAACAAACGTTGAGGAGGTTGACATAGTAGCCACGTGTCAGAGATGCAGTTGTCTTGGGAGCAGAAGACAACATGGAAACAACGTGATAGAATATGCAAACATAATTATTTAGACAGACTTGAGTTGAGTTGAGTCAAGAGCCAAAAGCATTTAGGATATTCCCATACGTGCTCCGTCCTCATTTGCAACAGCCAGCGAGGAGTCCCAATACTGATGGTGGAAGTCTCATTATGTGTCCGTCTGGCCTTTCCTTGAAATCCTGATAGTCGGCCAGATCCTCTGGTGACTTCCTGTAGCACCATAAGCTCCAGCAGTGATGCTGTATCTGTTCTTGTGCACCATACACGCGATTTGGAAATATTGTATGTTTAATAAATTATCAGCTAAATTTATTTACAATACACGCAGGTTCTTAACTTGGGGACAGCAGCACCAGCCTGGGGTGACCTAAAATATTTCTAGTACTGAGAAAAAGAACAATCAGGATGAACAAGAAAGCTGAAAAACAACACTAAAATGCAATGGAGCTGGACCCATGCACACACATTGTGTTAGGAGAAAGCGCAATGAAAATACTAGATTTGGTAATTCTCCTGAGTCTAAAAATAATGAAGCACAGAAGACACAGTCCGTGGCAACTAGATAATTATCAAGAAACTTCAGAGGACACACAGTGGACTCGAAAACTGCAGGAGAAATGTCGCAGACAGTGAAACTTCAAGAAAAACACAGCTCTCTTCACAGAAACAAAGTCATTTGTCCGAACACTGAACATGGAAAAAAAAAGGGGGGGGGCTGCGTGGTCTCGAGGTATGGTGTCCGCCTCAAGTGCTGGAGGTCCCGGGTTCAGGCCCCGGTGACCACCGGGAATCCACCGGGACTGCCAGTAATTTCCCCTGGTCTCTGGGTAGTGAGATCGGACGCCCGTGTGTATTGTTGCGCACGTAAAAAATCCCATGGCAGTTGGAAATGGAATAAGAGTAGCCTAACGGCGCTGCCCGGGCAAAATTTCGAGTTAAAAATCTACCCAAGTATTTCAGGATCCTCGGCGGTGCTACAGAGTTCGTGCACTAAGCTGAGTTTCTCCAGACTCAGGTTTGAGTTAGGAGGAGAACGGAGCACTTATGGGTTGCACCCGTGTGCCGTGATGTTGATCCATAAACTAAACTAAAAAAAAAAAAAACTGAACATGGAAAACTGCAGAACTAGCAGACCCAAAGCACCACGCCATGGCTATGCGAGAAAGCAAAGATAGTTGTAATACAGGGTGTTTGTAAAGTCTCACTACACTTTGTATGTGGAACAATTTTGAAAACTGAAGTACATAACGTCATTAATAAACAAAATATACCCTACAGCCCACCGTGAAGCAATATGCAGAGAATGAATTTTGTCTTCTGGAGTATTTCATTGCACTCCAAACAGAATGGTGTTATGAATGGAAGACAGAATTTTGTTTCGTTGAACAAGTATTTCGAAATGGCTGTCGATACGTATGGATGATTGTTAATAAATGTATAGCGAGATTTCTTGATAAACAACCTCCTCATCACATTACGGTTAGAAATGTGTTGAATACATTATAGTGAATACTTCATTCGTATTTTCCAGATATTCAAAACAGCGTTAGGCCATAGCAGTAACTATTGTAACTAATTTAATGAATTATTTAGCACATTTTTTATAACTTCATGTACTTTATGTTTTCAAAATTGTTCTACATACAAAGTGTAGTGAGACTTTACCAACACCCTGTACAATGGATTTCCGCACCCTACAAAATACCTGCAAATGAAGAGACTGATAAATCTTACGTATCCACAACGTGTGAGATTAGAACAAGAATCAATTGTGCAAGATGGAAAACATACTGATCATAAATGGATGTCAACTGCAACGAGAAAAAGAGCGTTGAAGCACTACATAGAACCTGTGCGTGAGGATTGGTCTGGTTCGCAAGATCAGTCCCGCGTCTGGCGCTCGTTGTCTTGGGAAGCTGTGTGAAGTGCACCCAATCGGGAACTTCCCAGCCGACACAAGTTAGCGAGGCAGGCGTTTCGAGAATGTGATCGCAGCGCGAAGCTTGAGTCGCAGTTTGAGAGGGCGAAAGAGCAATTTTTTTATGATCGTTTGACAAGGTCTTGATAAGCGCCCACTCTCTCTCTCTCTCTCTCTCTCTCTCTCTCTCTCTCTCTCTCTCTCTCTCTCTCTCTCTCTCTCTCTCTCTCTCTCTCTCTCGATGAGTAGTGGGCCTGCAGTCAGTAAGCTGGCATAGCTTTTCGGTCAGTCTTGCCGGCGTAGCTTGAAAGCTCGTCGGTAGGCGTCCAGTGGTTTTGCGTGTATCAACAGGTACCGTGGGAGCGCGCAGAGAGATTGCTACTTTTGGCCAGCGTCTGCGTGAATAGTCCGTACTTGCGATAGTTATCTGGTTGTTCCTGCCAGTAGTCATATGCTTGTCTCAAAGATTAAGCCATGCATTTCTAAGTTCACACTGTCTGACAGTGAAACCACGAATGGCTCATTAAATCAGTCGAGGTTACTTTGATGTCATAATCATGATAATGATCATGATTATTTAGTGTAAAATGCATTGCTTACAGGGCTTCATAATTTCATTTCCGGGGTAATGTGTTGTCAATCTCTTACGTTTGAGTGTATCGTCGTCTCCTAGACCTAACGATGGATACAATAAATGTTTCTGAGCCCGGAGGGCCCTCACACACATCCAACTCGTCGCGCTATCGAGAACAAGTCGCCTAATCGGAAGCCAGCCGCGTGTTAGAAAATAGCACGTGGCAAGGGTAACTCCAGAAGACACCCGACGTTCAAAATGAGCAGCGTGGAAGCCGCCAAGACCATCAAGATGATGCAAGACGAAAACGTGTCTGCTAGCCGCAGCACAACGCCGGAACATGAAGAAACATTAAAAGAAGCTACCACTTCTACACAAGATGAATCTGCTCCCGTCGCTCAACCGATGCCAGAGACTACAACTTTAACTGAAGCCAGCAGCAGCCGTGAGGTTGTCAACAGCACCAAGACGAAGCAGCTCAGTTTCCAAAGACCTCCACATCGGAGGAAACCACAACAACTGAGGACTTCACCGGCAAATTACTGCTAAAACAGACAAGCGTGGGAAAAGCCAAACTGTTGGCGCTACCAACAGACAAGATAATCAGTATGTTGAAAACCGAGCTGGGAAGAAACAGCATCTACCAGCTGCGCAAGATGCCTGATGGAATAGTGGTCTCCATCAACAAAAACCCAAAGACCACAGCACTTATGCAGAGGATTGCACAAGGAGAGAGGGCCGACATCAAGCTAACCCACGGCATCACAGTAGAAGCCACCCGACACAGCGTGATGAAACGATGGGTCATTAAATGAGTAAAGACCCATCTTACCAACGACCAGATCAGGGAGATGCTGACAAGGGAGAACAAGAAACCCAAGATCACCAGCGCTGAGAGGATCATCAGCAAGAACAACATCCCCTCCACAGTCATCATAGTAACATCGGAGGACCGAGTGATCCCTCATTTCATCAGATGGAACAAGAGAGACCAAGCCCCAGAGCATTACACACCGAGAGTGCTGCAGTGCCGAAGTTTTGGCACACCCGTGCCACCTGCAAGAGTGAGGTGGGGGTATGCAGTCAGTGCCAGCATGCAAAGATCGACAAGGACTTCAGGAGGCCTAACACTAACAGAAAGTGCGCCAACTGCCTCGACAACCACGGCACCTGGTACCTCTGCTGCCCCTGCCACCAAGACAGCCAGGAAGCCATGAAGATCGCCATTAAATCTAACCTACCATATAAAGATGCTAGGAGGCAGTACGAGGCAACCCATCGACTCACAAAAAGCAACAAAGAGCAACTGGAAGGTAAAATGAAGGACCTGCGATCAAAGTTCAACAGCATGGATGAAGTAAAAGACAAGACGCAAGAAACACAGATAACGACCGTTCAGTGCGCCCTAGACGATATGAAGCAAGTTCAGCAGAAGGTTGAGCAGAATGTCGATCATATGGCTGATATAAAGGCTGAGACTGAAGAACAACTATCAAAAATACAAGAAGTGCAAGAAAAGACAGAAGACATTCTACAAGACATATTAGAACTGCTCAAGACCAAGACAGCCACACCCGAACCAGAAGATGCAAGAACACAGGCAGAAGAAGAAGCAACAGATGAAGAACGATATCGCTCACCACCAAGATCGAACTGGCGACCACCGAGAAGATTCGAAGGCAACTCACGACGGGGAAATAGGAGGAACACCAGGAGAGATGACAACTGGTAAAACTCCCTGAAGAAAACATCACCATATGACGGGGTGGGAACACAACAACTCCAAGCCTCAAGAAGTGCACAACTCTGTCCAGACATGAAAAACCTAACGAGAAAGGAATGAAAACAGTCAACCCACCAGAAGCCGGGAAGCTGACAACAAGTAGCCCAATGTACGAATGACAAACTACAAGCTACACCATAAATACCCCAATTATATAGCCAAGTCGAAAGCTCTAAGGTTGAAAGGGGGTGTTCGTATCCAAAAACTGGATTGGATTGGGCCCTTACTGTCGTCGGAGTGTAAATCCATATCTTTTAGTACCGACGACAGTGAGGGCCCTCCGAGCCCAGAAACATTTATTGTATCAATCGATCGGTCTAAGAGACGACGATACACTCAAACGTAAGAGATTGACAACACATTGCCCCGGAAATGACCTTATGAGGCCCTGTATGAGATGCATTTTACACTAAATAATCATGATCATGTAACATCTAAGGAACCTCGACTGATTTAATGAGCCATTCGCGGTTTCACCGCGTGACAGTGTGCCACACACTGAACCGCGCTGTCTAGTACACGTTTATTTTTATGCTAGACCTTTACCGAGCTTTTCTGTCTCTGTTGTGTGAAGTCATATCCTGATGTGGTCAACACTGTTCTTATTATTTGTCAATAAAATCCAATCTTCGACAATAACCACAAACGAGATCAGACAAATTAAAGCAGCACACGAAATGCGAAATGAGGCATTCTAGATGTAACTGAAAGATACCAGATTACAGATAGCGAAATTAGGAGGCAGGCAATGAAACATAACTAAAAGTAAAAACAATTTTTTTTTCGCTCGCTCGCTTTGAACTCAAGCGTAGTTCATACACACTATTTTTGTTACAATAGTAATTAGTATTGATGGACTGAATTTTGCGTGTGGGTTATAGCTTTCCCTATTAACAGTGTCTCTAGCCATCAGGCGAACCCACTCCGATTCAGAGGTACTTGTAATTAACGTCCCCAGGTCAAGGACGACAGATCAACATTTTAGTCTAGCTGACCGGTGTAGAGGATGAGCCGCTAACCTCGGAATCAGCACACCGAATTTTTTAAGAACACCGTTCTTATTCATTCCACCATGCGGATTTGCAAAAGCAAATCAGATCCGGTCCCAAATACATCATACAGTATCGGTAAACTAAACTATTACTTGTCAAAAAATTAGTTGTCACCGGTGCTGAAAATAGTATTAGTTTCATGTAGCGGGTTTCAGGTCGCGGGTTCGAATCCCACAAGGGATGAAACTTTTATGTTTTTTTAAATGGACCAAATTACAACCGATAACTCTAGCACTTAGACACAACGATGCGATGAGATCGTCCCTGCAGATACAATTATATGGAATATAATATGCTGAGTAGAACAGAATTCTGAACCATATGCAAATTACACCATTAGAGAACTCTTGTTTGCGGATGACCAAGCACCAATAGAAAAATCAGAAGCTGAATTACAAGACCACATGAATAGTCTAAACGACATATGTAGGGAACTTAACATGAACATTAGCACAAGTAAAATAGAGATATTGACTATAACTAAAGAAAAAGGTTGTGGGTTCGATTCCGGGCCGCGTCCTTCGGTTCACGAGTGAAATTTTTCAGAGACTCATGTGGGTCGTCGGTAGAGCTACGGAGTTCGTGCTTTGTGCGACGCTTTCTGCGCTGTGGAAAGAGACCGAACCATATGGGATAAAACCCTGTGTAATGAAGTCGACCCTGTCGACTTTTAATCGACTAAAGAAGAAACAGCAACAACGATTCACCTAAACGAACATCTCTTGAAATAAGTAAAGAGTTTCAAGTACCTAGGAAGTATATCATCAAATGACAAATCAGAAGACGAGATCGAAAATAGATGCAATAAGGCAAACTCATTGGACAAATGGCACCAATACTAAAGAACAAACATGTGTCAATAGTTACTAAGAAAGCACTCTATAACACAATCTTCCTACCAACTCTATGTTACCAATGCCAAACCTGGACAATGACAGAAAAATAGAAAAGAAAAATCACAACAACAGAAATGAGATTCCTGAGAAGAATACTCAATGTATCAAGAAGAGATAAGATCAGAAATGAAGAAATTAGGACTAAAGTGAGGGTTATAGCAGCGCTAGATTTTATTAGAAGGCAGCAAGTAAAATGGTTTGGCCATGCAACTAGGTTACCAACTAACAGTATACAGTGTAGTATGTTTGATACTGTAGATAGTGCTGCCAAACACAAAGCGTCTAATCTCTTTGTTTATGTTTGTGACAGTCTGACGTGGAGGATCTAAGACTGTGCACAGATATAGTATTTTTGGAATTATATATGTATTAACAATGGTACTTCTACCAAATATGATAGTTGTTTTGTATTTGTACCTCTGCAACATATCTGTTATTTTCTTCTCTAGATTTTGCCATGTGTCTTTGTGTGTCTGATTTGGTTGGCATGGGAAGACTATTCCGTACAATATTACAAGATTGTTTGATGTTAAGTCAAATGGAAAATCCGCCTTATTTTTCCATTTGCCTAAACCCATTATAGTAGACTTTTGGACGTTTAATTTTGCTCCACTGCCTTTGCCGAAAAACGAGAACGTTTCCAAAATGATCCGTACAGATTTTTCAGTTATCGGAAAGAAAATGGTACCGTCCGCATAAGCAGGCAGCTTTTGTTTACCCTTTCCTGGTATGAACGTACCCCTGACATTGTCGTCCTGTCGTATCTTTTCTAGAAGTGGCTCTAGAGCGACAACGTCATATCATCCATCACTCCACTCGACGCGCTATCGAGATCAAGTCGCCTTATCGGTTAACGCAGAGGATGCCTCGCGTTAAAAATGCCGCGCAGAGACACGCGCTATATACAGCCGGGAAGAAGAAGGTGGAGGCGAGGAAGGCTGCTACGACTGATGACGCTGTATCTACGAACAGCAGTCCGGCTCCTACACCTGCTGAAGCCGTCCCAGTTGATGAAGAAACCACATCTCAAGCCAGCAGCAGCCGGGAAGTTCCAACCAGTTCCAAGATGATACAGCCCAATCTTCCAGTGACTTCCACACAGGAGCAAACAACAACAACATCTGAGGACTTCAACGGCAGAATACTGCTCAAACAGACAAGCGCGGGAGAAGCTAAACTGTCGGCGCTACCAACAGACAAGGTAATCAGTCTGTTAGAAAACGAGCTGGGAAGACACAGCATCAACCAGCTGAGTAGTATGTCAGGTCCTAACTACTTATCATTTATGGTGCAATACGTCATTGCACCATACTATTTTTACTATACGCAGGGTATAGCACCAGATTATTTTACGACTACATTTCGGCCCTCATTTTTCAAATTTTGGCGGTTATTTTCTTGGATGACCACTTCCGGTTGTCGTGGTGACTACTTCAGGTTGTCGTGATGACTGACTTCCGGTTCCGGGGCGAGCGGCGGTGGGGCGGGCGGCGGCGGTGGCGACACGAATCGATCCGACGCGATCCGGCCCGATCGGGTGTGCACTCCGGTCCGAGGCGGTCCGACAGGGCGGGTGTGGGGGCACCCCGGCGGTGGTCGCGTGGTGTGAATATCGATCCTCGATGAAGAAGACTGAAGTCAATATGTCATAAATTGATTTATTTCATCTCTCGAGCGAACCCGAGTAGGTCAAGTAATAACCGTTTTAATAAACTTTTGCACGGCTCAGAATGCTAAATCGACAGAAGTCCCGACCCCATGTATAACCTCTACGTGCATGGTGAAAATCTGCTTTATGAATATACCAGACAAAGAAAATTTATTAAAAATTAACCCTTACACATGTAATAACGCCAACATTTCTTGTATGTATACTAGAGAATAGGTACATCAATATATAACTTCGACTCTCGTTTAAAATAACCCATAATTTCCCGAGATATACATTAAATTATGTAATATTATTAAACATCAAAGTTATACCCCTTAATTATAAAAATATTCCAAGGGAAATAAATCGGAGCCCTTGGCTCAAACCAGAATTGTTTCCCATTTTAAGTGCTGACCTCCCTTGAATGTCTGTATACCTACGCGACCAGGTAAAGAAACCTGCGCCACCAGGTAAAGAGCACACACAATAGACAGCGACCAGGAGATTTTCCGATACCGGTCAACCATATCGCTTCACCGAGCACACCCCACGAGAAAAATACAATGACCAGCGACGACCATACAAGACTAAACGATACCAGGCAAGCGGAACGATTCACCGACCACAGCCGAGGGGTATCACAATAGCCGCGGCCAGCGGTTAAAGATAACCGCTAGATAAGAACCTGAAGGAAATTACCATTGACGACTAGGCGAGCTATGGTCAAATATTCAGTGCAAATATGTATTTTCTATTTGCTGTAAATCGCTCTCTCTCTCTCTCTCTCTCTCTCTCTCTCTCTCTCTCTCTCTCTCTCTCTCTCTCTCTCTCTCTCTCTCTCTCTCTCTCTCTCTCTCTCTCTCTCTCATGAAATAATACTGAATACGTGTGTGCGTGCGTGGGTGTACTGTCGAGTATGTGTGTGTGTGTGTGTGTGTGTGTGTGTGTGTGTGTGTGTGTGTGTGCTATCAATTACAGGACATCGCATGCAGCCCCAACATTGATTGATTGGTCGTGTGCCACCATGATGTACCAAAGCGTGGGTGTACTGTCGGGTGAGCGTGTGTGTGTGTGTGTGTTCTATCAATTACAGGACGTCGCAGTCAACCCCAACATTGTTTATGCAATGCATTTACAGAATGTTCAAACAACCCCAACATTGATTGGTACGCGTGGACCATCAGGACATCTGTGTGCATGTGTTCGCGCATATAGGCGTATGTGTGCGCGCGTGTGTGCTATCAATTACAGGACATCACAGGCAACCTCAACATTCTTTGGAGTTTCGTGTGTGCTGGGCAAGTTTGCAATTGTCATTATATACGAAAGACAGGCAGGGTCTGTGCGCTAGCGCGCGTGTGTGTGTGTGTGTGTGTGTGTGTGTGTGTGTGTGTGTGTGTGCGTGCGTGCGTGCGGGTGTGCTATCAATTACACGACACCACAGTCAGACCCAACATTCTATGGAGTGGTGTGCTTGCTGGGTAAGATTACTGCTGTCTTATTGAACAAGCGGCAGTCATGTCACATGCGTAACCGTTTGTGTATGTACATGCGTGTGTGTGTGTGCTATCAATTACAGGACGTCGCATGCAACCCCAACATTGATTGGTTGCTCGTGTACCACCATGCTTTACCGTGTCATGGCATGGCCAAAGCTAGGTATTGTACTATACCTGTGTGTATAGTAGGAAGACTTCGTCTTTGACCATGATAGGAACCGTCCTTAGTAGTGGGACCAGGATGTCTGCGACTGGTCTCGTCGTAATGAGATCGCAGTATACGTAGACATTTTGTAGGTCGGAATTCAGGTCTATCGCCTCTTCACCTTCAATTGTATCTAGTATCTCTTGCAACTTCTCACTAAATGTAATAGTGGCCCCGGGTTCGAGTATTTTCACGATGACTTTCTTTGATGCATTGTCGAAATGGAATAGAACACAGAGCTGGTCGTCCACCTTCCGATCTTTCATTAGGCGATTCAGGGCAGTTATACACGCGTCTGGTGAGCTGTACAGGCCCAGGGGCACGCCTTTCTTATCACTCTACCATTTGCTGGTATGCATCTTAGCCATACTTCATTCTCTAGCACATTGCAGTAGTAGTTGGGGAACTGAATTTCGGCCAGACCCACTTCGAAATGTTGACTCACCTCAATAGTCTGCGGTAACTTGACGAAATAGTGACCCGGTGTGTTCTTGGGAAACATGTTCGGCGACGCATTACTCGGTAATGGCAGGTAGAAGCTCATATTTTAGGGTTTGGTAGCATGTAACCCAGACAGCTGCTTAGAAGAGCTATCCACAACTTGCCCTCGACTGTGTCGACGCTGTCTCGAGACAGATTGAATAGTGATACGCCAATGACTGTGTATATAGCGACCCGTTGAAAGAAGCAGACAATCTCTAGTCGCGGCATTCGCCGATCACACATGCACCAGAACGAATTTCTTTCCCCCTATGGGGTATTTTGTGTGTTAGTTTCCACGATGGTTTCTTCCATTACCACTGTTTTTTACCTACTGGGTCATTACACGCGTGTCTCGGTTGTATCATTAGTTGCTGTTGTCAAATGCAAAAATCAGTGGTCGAGGCGCTCCTTGTGGGACATTACCGGTCCTAAGGACACTACTTTCTGTATGCAGGGTTGATGGATCAGCCATGTGCATGTGTTGATTGGTGTCGCAACCAGCAGAGCACATACTCCAGTTATATGTGATGAGCATCATATATCTCTTTATTATACTAGTATTGTTAGGTTAACTGTATGCCTACTTGGAGAACCACACCGAAAATGTGAAAGACTTATCAAAAACCCCATCTTACCATTAGAGAGTTGGCACATTGTGACCTGAACGATGTTCACTGAGACCGGGACATCTAGACGGCGAATGGTGGGAGTTATATACACGATATCTGCTGGTGAAGACTCCTGACTCAGCAGTATATTCTCTGGTCATATGACCGGATGCGACTTCGTCTTTGACCATTAGTCACGTGTTTAGGATGTATCCCATAAGACACGAGACCAGGTACAGCGCCATTTTTTTGACCGGTTTTAGTCACGCGGATGTACCCTTACACATGTGATCGAGTGCGACGCCATCTTTATGGTTTTAGTCACGTGTTTCGATTGTATACCTTAGACATATGACCAGAAGCATCGTCATATTTGATCAGCTGTATCGTTATGTTGTCAGTACGCTCTGAGTTATCTTCCAGTTTTCCCTAAAGACATGTCTGAACACGTTCACATACGTTCACTCGCCGACCTAGCCTGTGGTGAGTCACTCGATCGGTCACCTTCAGCTTATGACGAAGCTGCTGTTGATGCTGATGATGATAGTGATTTTGTTGATGGAGCTGGGTGATGCTGAAGCTGGTAATCCGGGTGACAGACACTACAGATGATCATGGGTACCGGTTGGTCAGAAAGACATCGGCAAGCTTGTCCAAGAAGCATGAATGCTGGGGCTGACTGCGACGTCGTGTAAATGCAATGCGTTACAACTTGACTGCAGTATGTAATAGTCAGACACAACTATAGTACAAGGCATAGTCTTGGTCGTGAGGTGACACGGTGAATCATGATAGCACACGATAAACCAATCAATGTTAGGGCTGCGTGCAACGTCCTGTAAATGACTTGCCTTACAGGTTAACTGTGCTATGTAAAAGATAGACACACAGGTATAGTACAATACCTAGCTTTGGCCATGCCATGACACGGTAAAGCATGGTGGTACACGAGCAACCAATCAATGTTGGGGTTGCATGCGACGTCCTGTAATTGATAGCGCACACACACGCATGTACATACACAAACGGTTACGCATGTGACATGACTGCCGCTTGTTCAATAAGACAGCAGTAATCTTACCCAGCAAGCACACCACTCCATAGAATGTTGGCTCTGACTGTGGTGTCGTGTAATTGATAGCACACCCGCGCGCACGCACGCACACACACACGCGCGCGCTAGCGCACAGGCCCTGCCTGTCTTTCGTATATAATGACAATTGCAAACTTGCCCAGCACACACGAAACTCCAAAGAATGTTGAGGTTGCCTGTGATGTCCTGTAATTGATAGCACACGCGCACGCACGCATGCACACACACACATGCGCGCGCGCTAGCGCACACGACCTGACTGTGGTTCGTATATAAAGACAATTGCAAACGCCCAGCACACACGAAACTCCAAAGAATGTTGAGGTTGACTGTGATGTCCTGTAATTGATAGCACACACGCGCGCGCACACACGCCTACATGCGCGCACACATGCACACAGATGTCCTGATGGTCCACGCGTACCAATCAATGTTGGGGTTGTTTGAACGTTCTGTAAATGCATTGCATAAACAATGTTGGGGTTGACTGCGACGTCCTGTAATTGATAGGACACACACACACACACACACGCTCATCCGACAGTACACCCACGCTTTGGTACATCATGGTGGCACACGACCAATCAATCAATGTTGGGGCCCGAATGCGACGTCCTGTAATAGATAGCACACACACACACACACACACACACACACACACACACACACACACACACATACTCGACAGTACATGTAACAGAAGTAGAGTAGGGGGTGGGAAAAGGCTACGGCACGATTGAGCATCGGAGGAGAATGGGGAGGGATGCTCAAGTCGTGACGTAGTTGGTTGTCAAGGGGCAGTCAAGATCCCGGCTTAGAACTGGAAGGCAGCCATGTTGTCACCATCAAGAAAATAAACAGTCTTTATAAGAAACCAAGTGTTTGTTAGTCCTTCACACTGTTACAGGACTAATTTTGGAGCCTATGACCGAGGATTCGAGCCTGGTACAACGCGGAGCCTCAAAATGATGTCTGCTGAATAAGGTCGCGAAGTATAAAAACGATGTCTACTGGATAATACATCGAAGCAGCTCAAAAACTATCAAGATCCTTGGTTCGATTGTGTCGATCGCCAGAAACAGAATTGCGGCACGCTTTTGAACAAGCATTGAACGTAACAAAGCGCAGTTGAAAAGATGGCCAATAACTTATCTGTGAGTACAGCAACCAAAAGCCCGCCCAGGGGTGGTTGTCTGTAAGTCTTTTTCAAGACTTGATGTAAAAAGTTAATTGGCGACAGGGGAAGAGTGAAACCCAGCTTGCCAAAACGGGTTATAGCGCCTGCAGCCTGCAATTGTCATCAAACACCGTCCTAACGACTCCTCTGGTCCATTACTCTGGCGAACGTGTCAGGAGTGTGCTGAAAGTCGGCCCAGTTTGATCATGTGTTGAGCGAGCAGGAATTTGCTTGAAGGGAAATCCAGCAATCCAGTCTGATCGTTGTTTTCAGGTGAGCAAGAACTTTTCAATAAGACAATCAAGTTCAGCCTCAATGTAAATGGGTTTCGTTATGAGCGCTAACAACTAGAAGAAAGAACGTTGGTAAAAGACAGTCGAAACAGCAAATAAATAACTCGTTACTTCATGGATTGCCCAATGTTTTGTTGACGAGTCAGACTATCTCGGGGCTCTACTGTAAATGAGAGCCGCTCGCTAATCTTTTTGGGCTCTGTTGCGTGTCAGACTATCTCAAGACGTCGAATTGATGTACTCCATCTCAGAAGGGACCCAACCACGGGTTGAAGTAATGTATTGAGGCATCCCAAGAAGAGAACCTACCTTAGAAGAAGAAACTCCCTAACTACCTGTTGATACCTGAAACGTGATTGATTGGAGGAACATTTCAACTGGTACAGACTCCTGGCGTTTGAATGTAACCTGACGGCGAACTTAGGAGAATACGTCTTGCTTGGACCGGGAAACAAGAGTAGGGTAAATTTGTACACCTATTAACTGATTGAACTGTTATTACGGTATAGGTGATTTGTATTTCTTAAGTTAGTAAATTACAAAAGTGAAATTGTTTGCTTAGTCTATATAAGAATTTTTCAGTATAGCAGACCCAGCACAGCACAGTGGAGAATCAGGCATATTTCAGCTGAACTCAGGACGAATTTTTTTATCCAGGTACCAAACAATATACAGAAGAAGAAGTAGAAATATTGTTTCAGGTTGATAGATATTTCAAAGGAAGTTAATATGAATTACTTGTGTGGGGAATTACAACGTGTTAGTACATGGTTGGGGGAATTAAAGGTGTCAATTACGGAAGTAGAGAATTTTGTGGAAACATTGAAGAACAGAACGACTAGACAAGACCCTTATAGAATTATGGTAGACTGTAATGGAGTAGGAAAGAATAACAGGAGACAGCCATTGCTTAATAAAGACAAAAGACAATATGGTTATGACGAACCAAGGCCAAATGCTTATAGGGTAAAAGACGGTGAGAACAGACGTAATGGTGAAAGGTCGGACTGGTATAGCAGTTATAAATACAAAAATGGGCGTGAGAGAAACTTTTCAAAGAAATCATGGGACTGGCCCTCTCACAGTGCAACCGCTAGAAAAAGACATAATGACTGGTTTGAAAAGAGACAAAGACAATATTTGAAGTCAGGATCGAAAGACAAAGTAGAACACAAAGATAAGAATTCAACGACTCCTAAAGTACTGGCCAATATTAGGATTGAACAGGAAAAGAAGACGACGGTATTAGTAAAGAAAAGAAACCGAGAGACACAGACGCAGGCAGGTAATATGATAGAAAATAGTACACAGACTCAGGTAGATACAGTAGAGAAAAAGGTCCAGGTACAGCCAGCCGGCAAGATAACAAAGGGAAGTCAAACTGACTTAATAGAGACTCAGTCAAAACCAACTCAGTTGACTAAGGGCGACAAGGTTGAAGTTAAGAAAGATAGACGGACGAGAACCAAGAACGAAAGAAACCCAAAGAGGATAAGTATTGAAGAAAGAAATAGTAGTATGATAGTAAATAGAGGTACTACCGTGTCAAGTTCATCAGGTATAGACATGAAACTAATTCCCAAATGGTGTAGGAATATTAGCTGCCAGAGTTCAGGTTACGGAGAAGATATTCTTACCGCCGCATATTATAGTGATGCTGAAACAGATATTAATACTGATGATTCGGAGAAGGAGAGAGTTGCAATAAGAGCAGATCCTGAATCGAAGCGTGATGTTCCCTCATACGGTATTGTTGCTGGTGGACAGACGGACAGAGTTTTGGTTAGTGACTCTTTGGAACTAGATACTGGTTGGTATGACAAGAAAGTAGGGAAGGCTAAGAGACGAATACCAAGAAAGAGAAAGAAAGTCAGACGTTCTAAAGGCGACTATGGGAATGGAATCGACGTGGCTGCGGTGAACTACTACTATGAAACTGATGAGGGAACTATTGTCAGTGTGTCATCTGAAGACGAAATGGGGAAGTACAAACGTTACGTAAGGTATATAGGAAACAGTGAGCAGACCGACGCAAATAAAGGAAATAGAAGGAAATCATTTAAGAAGAAGAAAAATAGTGATAGACAGATAGCGGGAATTTACTCCTCGACAACAGAAGATAACATAAGAAAACTCAGAGAATTAAGACCTGAGTACTTTAACAGGTTGACAACAGATAGTGATGATGACATAATAAGAGAAAGACGGGTTAATGTATAGAGAGACAATGAAATATTTAACTTGGACACACTCTATAACGGTTAAAATTCCTTGGGTGAAGAAGGAAAATGAAATAGTTTTGGCTTATGAGAAGAACTGCGGTTTGAGCATATAGATATGTGAGCTGTCTAAAATAGGCAGATGAATTTTTGGTGTAGCATCGCATGGTACAGGGTAGACGATGGTGTTGCTGAGGATAGTGAATTACGGAAAAATTACTCCTTTGTCCGGAATGGAAAAAATGGAGAGTTAATCAGCTTGACTGATGTATAACTGATGTGATTAAAATAGAGTAGATTCAGCACAGAATTAGTAGAAGGTGAGAGATAAACTAAGTACTAGAAATGCTTTGACTAAGAGCTATGACGTGATGTCTGAGATAGTTTCGCTTGGGAGTTTGAGAAGTAAGTATAGTATGGTTGACAGGTGAACCGAGAGTGTCTGGTGAGGAGATATAGATTGAGGAAGAACTGAGTATCCTGTGTGTAAAGTAGCCAGTTGAACGTGAGAATAAAAATAAAAGACTGTAGAAGTGGATGCTTGAAAAATACGAGTGACGTCGTGCTTGCGGAGAAAGAAGAGCTGATTAAGTCTGAGAAAGTTGTTGTGTGGAGAAGTATAGAATGATAGTTACGAGGTTAGTGGTTCAGCGGAATGAGATTTGTTTTGAAGAGATAGTAGCTGTGATAGTGCTGTGAAAGCGATATAAGTTGCGAGAGGTAATGTATAGGGTCTGACCTTCGTATAGGAGTGAGGGATTGAGTAAAGTAGAGATATAAGAAAGCAGTGAATTGAGAAAGTCCTCTGGAATAATTCGTCTGGTTGTGCGTTGTTCATACGTGAGTATAACTGTAGTCAAACAGGTGTTCGTCGGGATGAAAGAAGTAGGAGAGAGGTGTGGTGACGTCGCCTAAGTGAAATACATAGATAAAATGTAAGAGTGGCGGTGATATGTCTTGTGTCAATGTGTGTATCATTGTCCGTGTGAATATGAGAAGAGTGGTTGATAAGTGACGTTGATAAACCGTGGAACATAGAGTATGCGAAAATCGAGAGATAGAAAGAAAATGATTGGAGAATTGTGATGTCTTTTCGTAGAATATCTGACGTTGGAAGGAAATTATGGAAGTTGTATGACGAAAACGGAGTTAACATTCTGAATGATGTTTCATAAAACATGTTTAGTATTCTTAACAGGAACGAGAAAAGAGAGGTCTGCTGTCAGTTATAAGTGGCGTGGGTTGCAGTTCTGAAAGAATTCCGATAAATAAGAGTGAAAGATACGGAGGTAAACAAGGTTAGTAAAATGAATGTTGGAGAACGTGTTCCGAGGAGGGTGACCGGTTTGATTATCGTCACGATACAAGAGTGCTAGGAAAGACTGGAGGATAGCTTAGAGTAGTCGTGGTGAGATGTTAGAAAGTAATGATACGTTAAGTAATTGCGTCGGATAGACGAGAAACTTAAAATTGGAATTAGTGCTTGGTACAGCAAGTAGATGTGTTGGTGAGAGGTCTATAGTAAATAGACAAAGTTTTGTTGGACGTAGGAGGGTGGAGATACTGTAGTTAACAGTAATGATTAAGAAGTGGTAGTGATGTTTGGTATAAATCCAAGGGAAACAATTGGTGTGCCGAGCCACAGGTTAGTGAGTAGATAGATGACGGCTGGTACATTGAGATGACATTGGAATAATCGCCACATTAGTAATAGAATAAATGAGTTGACCTATAGTTTACAGTGCTGGAGTAAGAGGATATTTCAGATGCTTATGATGTATTAGGAGTTAGGCTGGAAAAAGATAGAAAATTGTGAGGGGAGATAATCAATGTTTGACTTCCAGAAAAAGGAACGGTCAGTTGTTGAGTAGTGATTTTGGTTGAGGGGAACAAGTATTGTTCCACGTTATGATGATCTGTAGATAACAGATAGATAATATATATGTATATGTATATACGTATTTTGGCATTAATGCTTGGCATTGAGTTGTTTTGTTTTATAACAAAATAGGTATGAATAGTAGGAATAAATATGTCTTACAGTGATTCAAATAGGAGGCCAATGAGGGTGGGCCACTGTACGTAGTTAATTTTAAAGGGAATTATTTTTTTTGAAAACCTCTTTAGTGAGAAGACACTTGTTTTGTGGAGTCTGAGTTGAAATGCCTCATATATAAAATGTTTTTTTGCTTGGTTTGATCCTGTAAAATAATTGTTATTATTTTAGAATAGGATTATTGTGTTCTTAGAATTGTGCATACAAACTACTGGTCCGTAAAAGAGACCAGTAGTATTAGGTAACAATAGAATAGGATGTATGTTGCATCATCATCACCATCATCATACCATCATCATCATACCTTTAGTTGAGTTGAGGGGAAACATAAATGATTGTTATAAAAATTTGGGGGGGATATGATGTTCTGTTGTGGTTTTATTTCGCTGTTTTGTATGTTAAATAGTAGTTAATTAAGTTATGTTTAATTTACAGGGTTTTGTCTAGAATAAAGACAATACAGGGGGCTTTAATTAGGACCCTTCGTTCAGAAAAGAGTTAATAAAACTACTGAGAGCTAATAGAGAGACACATTCTCTTTGTGAAGAATAAGTTCATGGGTATTTGTTGCTGTGATAATCAGCGTAGAGAGGTTAATATGGCTATGAAGTGTTGGAAACATACGACGGGGTTACTACACAAGTAAAATGGTTATGGGAAAGTTTAGAGATACACTAAAGTCAGCATTAATTAGAAAAATATGGGATTGGAAGCCACATGGGAGAAGAAAAGATTAATGAATACAGCAGTAGAGTAAATGAGGGGAAAGTTTTGAACATAGTTTCCATGGGGTCAGAAGAGCCATGATATACCCGAGATTGCTGGGTTATAGAAGAATAAGAAAATTACCCCAGATGAAGAGTAAACATGAATTGGATCCATGTTTGATTAGACACTGTGGATAACAGTACAATAGTAAAGGGGTGTAAGTGTGTTAATGAGAAATGAACATAGTGGAGACATAATGACATGGGGTTTTTGAGAGTCCGTAATATATGGACTGTGATAAAGTCGATTGCAAGTAGTCACAGACAGGAGTTAGGAGTAGTATAAGGTTGCTGTTGATAACGGCATAAGTGGAGGTTTTAGTAGATATGCCCATAAGAAATGGACATTAAGAGAGAATTTTTGACTGAGGTATAGGAGAAGATTAGTTATGCGAGGTGATGATGGTTATGTGAGGTGATGTGTATAATGTTGGAGGAGGTCTTAAGGGATAATAGACCTTTTTAATTGTGTCCTCGGGATGTGTTTTGTGGTTAACATTACAATGTGAGGTTGAGGTAAGGTAGTGTCTGTAATATATAGACACTTAGAAGTGAAGAATATTTTTGATGCTTGGTATTTGATGCTGTAGATAGCAGCGTAAACTGTTACCATAATGAGTGGTACTGTGGGAGATATAATTGTTTTAGACTTTATTACATAAAGTCTCAAATGACATAGGGGGGTAAAGGGGTGTGTGATTTAGATGAGTGTGGTCTTAGGGTGAAAGAGTTCTACTGCTTCTTTAAATTCCGGTGGCCACCGATTCTTTGTCTTCCTATCGTGTGAAAGTGATTTCAGGTTAGTTGAAAGTGGAGAATTAGTAGTGTTGGTGATAGATAAAGGGAGTTGGTATCAGCGTTTGAAATTGTAAGCGGATTGCTTATGAAGTGGAAAAGAAGTAATTAAGAAGATGTGTTATGATGTATTGTATAAAGTTGAGATTTAAATGTTATTAAAATATGTTAGGTTTGTTTGAAGAGCCAGAAACGAAGAAGAAGTGAATTGATATATAGCAAGGGAAAGAGTTAAAGAATAGAATATTTACTTAAGTTGGAGTTGGTTTGGGGAAGATTAGAGGAAATGTGAGAGGTAAGAAAAAAAGAGGGAATAGAGTAAGGGGATTAGGAGTAAAGATTTTTCCTTTGCAAGGAAAATTCTTTAATTAACATGGGGAGGTGTAACAGAAGTAGAGTAGGGGGTGGGAAAAGGCTACGGCACGATTGAGCATCGGAGGAGAATGGGGAGGGATGCTCAAGTCGTGACGTAGTTGGTTGTCAAGGGGCAGTCAACATCCCGGCTTAGAACTGGAAGGCAGCCATGTTGTCACCATCAAGAAAATAAACAGTCTTTATATGAAACCAAGTGTTTGTTAGTCCTTCACACTGTTACATACACCCACGCACGCACACACGTATTCAGTATTATTTCATGAGAGAGAGAGAGAGAGAGAGAGAGAGAGAGAGAGAGAGAGAGAGAGAGAGAGAGAGAGAGAGAGAGAGAGAGAGAGAGAGAGCGATTTACAGCAAATAGAAAATACATATTTGCACTGAATATTTGACCATAGCTCGCCTAGTCGTCAATGGTAATTTCCTTCAGGTTCTTATCTAGCGGTTATCTTTAACCGCTGGCCGCGGCTATTGTGATACCCCTCGGCTGTGGTCGGTGAAGCGTTCCGCTTGCCTGGTATCGTTTAGTCTTGTACGGTCGTCGCTGGTCATTGTATTTTTCTCGTGGGGTGTGCTCGGTGAAGCGATATGGTTGACCGGTATCGGAAAATCTCCTGGTCGCTGTCTATTGTGTGTGCTCTTTACCTGGTGGCGCAGGTTTCTTTACCTGGTCGCGTAGGTATACAGACATTCAAGGGAGGTCAGCACTTAAAATGGGAAACAATTCTGGTTTGAGCCAAGGGCTCCGATTTATTTCCCTTGGAATATTTTTATAATTAAGGGGTATAACTTTGATGTTTAATAATATTACATAATTTAATGTATATCTCGAGAAATTATGGGTTATTTTAAACGAGAGTCGAAGTTATATATTGATGTACCTATTCTCTAGTATACATACAAGAAATTTTGGCGTTATTACATGTGTAAGGGTTAATTTTTAATAAATTTTCTTTGTCTGGTATATTCATAAAGCAGATTTTCACCATGCACGTAGAGGTTATACATGGGGTCGGGACTTCTGTCGATTTAGCATTCTGAGCCGTGCAAAAGTTTATTAAAACGGTTATTACTTGACCTACTCGGGTTCGCTCGAGAGATGAAATAAATCAATTTATGACATATTGACTTCAGTCTTCTTCATCGAGGATCGATATTCACACCACGCGACCACCGCCGGGGTGCGCCCACACCCGCCCTGTCGGATCGCCTCGGACCGGAGTGCACACCCGATCGGGCCGGATCGCGTCGGATCGATTCGTGTCGCCACCGCCGCCGCCCGCCCCACCGCCGCTCGCCCCGGAACCGGAAGTCAGTCATCACGACAACCTGAAGTAGTCACCACGACAACCGGAAGTGGTCATCCAAGAAAATAACCGCCAAAATTTGAAAAATGAGGGCCGAAATGTAGTCGTAAAATATTCTGGTGCTATACCCTGCGTATAGTAAAAATATTATGGTGCAATGACGTATTGCACCATAAATGATAAGTAGTTAGGACCTGACATACTACTCAGCTGCGCAAGACACCTGATGCAGTAGTGGTCTCCATCAACAAGAACCCACAGACCACAGCACTGATACAGAAGATCGCATGAGATGAGAAAGCCGATATCAAGCTTCACCACGGCATCTTATTGGAAGCCAGCCGACACAACATGATGAAACGATGGGTCATTAAACGAGTCAAGACCCATCTCACCAACGAACAGATCAAGGAGTTGCTGACAAGAGAGAACCACAAACTCAAGATCACCAGTGCCGAGAGGATCATCGGAAAGAACAACATCCCCTCCACAGTTGTCATAGTAACATCAGAGGACCGATTGATCCCTCAGTACACCAGATGGGACAAGAGAGACCAAGTTCCAGAGCACTACATACCGAGAGTGCTGCAGTGCTCTAAGTGCCAGAAGTTTTGGCACACCCGTGCCACCTGCAAGAGTGAGGTTGAAGTTTGCAGATACTGCTCTGGACCTCATCCATACAGCCAGTGCCAGCACGCAAAGATCGACAAGGACTTCAGGAGGCATAACAATAACAGAACATGTGCCAACTGCCTCGGCAACCACAGCGCCAGGTACCTCGGCTGCCCCTGCCACCAAGACAGCAAGGAAGCTTTGAAGATCGCCATCAAGACTAACCTGCCCTATAAAGAAGCTAGGAGGCAGTACGAGGCAACCAATCGACTCACACAAAGCGACAAAGCGCAACTTGAAGGCCAACTGAAAGTCCTGCGATCAAAGTTCAACA
Source organism: Cepaea nemoralis (assembly GCA_014155875.1). Classification (NCBI taxonomy): domain Eukaryota; kingdom Metazoa; phylum Mollusca; class Gastropoda; order Stylommatophora; family Helicidae; genus Cepaea; species Cepaea nemoralis. The sequence continues at coordinate 126,237 of JACEFZ010019675.1, forward strand.
GCATGGAGGAAGAAAAAGACAAGAAACCAGAGACTCAGATTGCAGCCGCTCAGCGCATCCTGGACGAAACGAAACAAGTTCAGCAAAGGATTGAGCAGGATGTCGCTCGAATGGCTGCTATGAAGGCCGAGACAGAAGAAAGGCTATCAAGCAGGGAGGAGGAAAAACACAAGAAGCAAGAAAAACAGATAACGTCCTTTCAGTGCATCCTCGACGAAATGAAACAAGTGCAGCAGAAGATAGAACAGGATGTCGCTCGAATGGCTGCCATAAAGGCTGAGACGGATGAACAGCTATCTAATGTACAAGATGTGAAACGAAACACAGAAATCACCCTTGATAATATAAATGAACTGCTCAACATCCAGACAGTCACACCCGAACCAGAGGATACAAAAGCACAAACAGACGAAGAAGCAACAGAGGAAGAACGATATCGCTCACCACTAAGACCCGACTGGCGAACGCCGAGAAGATTCGAAGGAAACTCACGTCGGGGAAATAGGAGGAACACCAGGAGAGACGACAACTGGTAAAACTCCCTAAAGGAAACAGCACCATATGACGGGGTGGGTACCCAATTACTCCAGGCCTCAACAAGTGCGCGACTCTGTCCAGACATGGAATACCTCATCAAGAAAGTAACGAACGCAATCAAACCATCAGAAGCCGGGAAGCTGACAACAAGCAGCCCAAAGTACGAAAGACAAACTTCAAGCTACACCATAAACACCCTACATAGCCAAGTCGGAAAACGAAGGCTGAAAGGGGCTACTCGTACCAGGAATCGGAATCGGAATCGGCGACAACGTACAGTAATGGGGACAAGGGACATCCCTGTCTCACTGACCTAGTCAACCTGAAAGAATTGGTTAGGGTATGATTTAATAGAATCCGACTTTCCGGTTTCAAATATAAAATTTTCACCCATGTCAGAAAATAATTTTCCACGCTGCAGTGTGAGAGAGTTTTGTGGAGGTATGAGTGAGATATTCTGTCGAATGCTTTTTCTTGAACTAAAGAGAGAATTGAGGACTGACAGTTTTTCAGATGTGTGTAGTTGATGATGTCCATTATGAAGTGTGTGTGTTGCTGGATATTCCGGTGTTGTACACTACATTACTGGTTTCAATTTATTCGCCAAAGTCTTTGTTAAAATCTTGTAGTCTACGTTTAAAAGCGAGATCGGTCTGTAACTCTTTAAAAGTGTCTTGTCGGCGTTGAATTAGAGTGATGTAAAACGTGTTGAAACTGGATGGGAGTTTTCGTTTGTGGAAAGATTCAGAGAATACTGTTAGTAAAAGGGGACCTAGAAGAGGAAAGAAAAACTGATAGAAGTTAGCGGTAATACCGTCAGGGCCAGGCGATTTGTCCTTCTGCATTCCGTGAACCGCTTGTATTATATCTGTTAGTGTTAATTCAGTATCTAGTGTTAGTTTCTGTTCCTCTGTAAGTTGTTTTGCGAATGTCATAAAGTTTTCTTGTACGTGCGCCTGTGTGTTTTCCTCTGTATAAAGGTTCTTATAATAATCTTCAAAGGCTAAGGCTAATTGTTGTGGCTCGGCTTGTATATTTCCTTCCCTGTCAATTATCTGGCCTATCTGTCTGCTGCGCTGTATATTTTGTTCTAAAGCTAGGTATTGTTTATTCGGTATCTCTTGTGTTATAGTTTGTAACTTTGTTCGCAGTAAAGCCCCCTGAAATCGATGATGTCTGTGGAGATCTAATTCTTCCTGTAATGCTATGATGTGTGGTGAATTTTTGTCTGTCTGTAGTAAGAGCTTAATTGCATTTTCCAATACTTTTTCTTGTTGTAGTTTTTGCTTGTGTATTACTGCTGCTAGTGTTTGTGTTCTCTCTCGTATAGTTTGTTTAAGTGTTTCCCAGAGTTCTCGCGCATTACCCTCTGGTATATCGCTTGTGTATGTGAGGATCAGTTTTGTTATGCAATCTACATAGTCCTGATTTTGTAAAAGTGTACTGTTAAATTTCCAATGGGGAGACCTTCTAAGATGTGATGTTGCTTGTAATGTGTTTATTGTTGCAACTACAGCCTTATGGTCTGTGAAGTTCAGTGTCTCCTGTAAATGCTTGACTTGTGTTATATGATGTGTTATGGACGCATAAATTCTATCTAATCGCGCTTCTCTGTTATGCGCATTGTTTGTGTGTGTTGTATCGGTTCCATGGGGATGCGTCTGCCTGTATGCGTCTGTTAGCCCATGAATATCTAAAATTGTTTGCAATGTGTCTAATTGATGTTCCTCCTCCCCTGTTGTGTTTCTAATTTGCATTCTTACATCTCCATTTATAAGGTCATGCGCCGAAAGTACTCAGTTAAAATCACCCCCTAAAATGATGTTGTGACCCCGATATGAGAGTGATAATAAATTTTCCAGTGTTTGGTAGAAGAGCGGCTGATTTCTGTAGTCAGGCGGTGCGTGTATGTTAACAATTGTGTATTTATTTATGTTATTTCCCACCTGTACTATAACTATCCTACCCTGATAGCAGTGTTGCCATTTTAGTGCTCTTCGCACTAAATTTAGTGCTTTTTCAAGTCATTTAGTGCGAAAATTTTGCTTTTAGCGCGACCGCGCTAATTTAGTGCTTCACAAAATTTTTTTTGTGCTTTTTGGTGCTTTTTTGGGTGGGTAAAAATTACTTTAAACATCATTTTGGGAACACTAAAAAGCCCAATTTGAACTGAAGCGAATGAGTAAAACAGTCTTAGTACGTTACCGCGCAATATTCAACTAATTTAACTCCCTTCAATACGATTTAGCTGAAAGCGAATGTCATCTTGCAGACAAGTCCAAACGTCAATACATTAGCTTGTAATCGAGTTCATAATTTTGTGATGTCTACATTATCCTTTCATTTAAGCTTATTTGTGTTTCACCATGAGCAAGAAATATTGTCAACATTTCAGAGAACAGTGGCTCAGTGACACGAAATCCCAAAAATGGTTGTTAAAAGTAGAAGGGGATAATACTAAGTGTTTTTGTAAATATTGCAAATGTTCAATTGCAGCCAGGTTAAATGATATTGATAGGCACAAGAATACAACAAAACATCAGAAAGCCGAACAACCATTCAGTACACAAAGGCAATCAACAATTGCATTTGACAAACTGAAAGATGATGTCAAAGAAACAGAAGGATGCATGTCTTTGTTCATAGCTGGCCATTGTTCGCTTCGCGTTGTTGACCATTTAAGTGAACTCTGCAAGGTACACTTTGATGACAGCAAAGGTTGCAAGAACTTTAAGCTTAGGAGAACTAAGTGCAGAGCAGTTGTTTCAAATGTACGTGCACCATATTTCACAACAGACTTGACAGCTGATATTGGAAAAAGTAAATACAGCTTGTTGATTGATGAGAGCAATGACATTTCTGAAACTAAGCTACTTGGAGTAGCTATTAGATACTATTCAGAGACAAGAAAGCAGTTTGTGGTTACTTACTTAGATTTAGTTTTTAGATTTATTTAGATTTAAGCCTGACACCCAGCTCGCGCCTATGGCTCCTAGTAGCTGTCAGCATGCGACAGCGGCCACCCCCCGGGCAACAGCTGTGAGAGGCTGGCTAAACCAGGCGTGGGTACCCGATTTGGTGTCAAACCAAGCGGTAAACAAGGGTATACCTACCCAGCATGTGAAGACAGGATTCGGCAGACTGCGCGGAAGAAATCATTTCTGATTCAACGGGCAAGGCCGCGTTTACCTGCAAAGCGTTGTGGAACGTAATGAGCACGGCAAGGCACGTAAAGCGCCCTGGTCATCCACTGCACCTGTATTCGTCTCCAGTCGTCTCGACTTGTCTTGCCACTGGACTCAGATGGACTCAGGCGAGAGAGTGAGGTCGACAAATTGCGCAACTCTTCCTCACTTTAATCCAAGTCATCGCGCAAGTCATTCTTCATCCAACGTCATATATCACCTTCAAGCCCTGTGGCGATGGGCGATCGGCGAATGGGCAGGCGTGGGTACGCTGGCAGCCGTAGTCGCAGACCTGCATACAGGCGGCTCAGGCCTATATGGTCGTCTTCAACTGACCGGAGCAGCAGTGGGATTCGGCAGCCCCATGAACGACAGAACAGCCCTCTATAGGAACACACTCTATAGAAAAGGTGCCCTAAACAATGTCTGCTCCATCACTACCTAACCAGCTAGCCGCGGTTGGTGGGTACCCTAACTGCGGTCGACATACAAAGAAAGAAAAAACAAGCAAAGCTAAAAAAGTAAACCATATTCCCTTAACAATTGGAACTTGGAATGTACGCACCCAACTTGATAGAGATGGCACGTCGGGTCCAGAGAGACGAACAGCACTGATTGGGAGAGAGCTGGGCAGGTACAACATCGACATTGCAGCCTTGAGCGAGACACGACTTGCAGAAGAAAGCCAAGTCTGTGAAATAGGTACCGGCTACACATTTTTCTGGAGTGGAAGGAAAAGCGAGGAAAGACGCCAATCCGGTGTGGGATTTGCCATTAAGTCGACCCTGGTCGGCAAATTAGCTGGATTTCCAAATGCTATAAACGACAGGCTCATGACAATTAAGTTGCCCCTGCTGAATGGAAGGAAGCATGCAACCATTGTGAGTGTCTACGCACCAACTGTGACCAATGAAGATGATGTCAAGAACAAGTTCTATGAGGACCTGCACAATGTATTAACATCTGTTCCCAAAGGAGACAAACTTATACTCCTTGGGGATTTCAATGCCAGAGTAGGCACGGACACCACCTCTTGGAGTGGCATTATTGGAAAGCATGGAGTCGGAAATTGTAACAGCAATGGACTCCTCCTCCTCCTTCAGACATGTGCCGAACACGATCTCCTGATTACCAACACAATTTTCCGTCTCCCCATGAGAAATAGGACATTGTGGATGCACCCTCGCTCGAAACACTAGCACCTCATTGACTATGTCATCGTCAGGAGAAGTGACAGACAAGACGTTCGGGTAACAAAATCCATGTCTGGTGCCGAATGTTGGACAGAACATCGTCTCATTGTCTCGAAAATAAACATTCACATCAGGCCACCACGGCGTCCTCAAGGGGTAAAAATGCACACACACAAAAAAACAACTAAATATCACCCGCCTAAACAGCAAGAAAATGCAGCAGTTGTTTGAAAATACGCTGGAAGACCGCCTCAAGCCCAATGCTGCTGCTAAACAGGATACAGAAACAGAGTGGAGAGCCCTAAAGGACATAATTTACAAGCACTGCTATGGAAATCCTGGGTCCAGCCCCCCAAAAGCATAAAGATTGGTTTGATGAAAATTCCGAAGACATCAACCAATTGCTGGCCGAGAAACATCTTCTCCTCAAGGCACATTTGAAAGACCCGAAGTCAACATAAAAAAAAGATGCCTTCGAGAACATTCAGAGAGTAGTGCAGCAGAAACTTCGGCATATGCGGGACTCCTGGCTGAGCAGCAAAGCTGATGAAATTCAAGGCTTTGCTGACAGACATGATATGAAAAACTTCTACGACTCACTGAAAGTGGTCTATGGTCCTACATCACCAGGCATAGCTCCCCTCCTCAGTGCAGATGGGGGAACATTGGTCACCGATAAGAAAGAAATCCTTCAACGCTGGGCAGAGCATTTCAGCAACATCTTAAATGCAACGTCCTTCTTCGATGATGAAACCATCAACTGCCTTCCTCAAGTTCCCACCAATGAGACACTTGATGACCTGCCAACCATAGTGGAAGTAAACAAAGCCATCCTGCAACTCTCCAGCGGCAAGCACCTGGTCCTGACTCCATCCCAGCAGAGATATACAAGGCAGGTGGGCCGGTCCTAACAGAGCAGCGTCACCACGTCTTTACAAACATATGGGTGAACGAGACCATGCCACTAAGATTTCAAGGACGCGTCAATAGTCCACCTTTACAAACGTAAAGGAAACCGCCAATCCTGTGACAACCACAGAGGCATCTCCTTGCTTTCAATTGCAGGGAAGATACTCGCCAGAATTCTTCTCAATCGCCTCACGGCCCATCTCGATCAAGGTCTTCTTCCTGAGAGTCAATGTGGCTTCAGAAAAGAACGTGGAACTGTTGACATGATTTTCGCTGCAAGGCAGCTGCAAGAGAAATGTCAGGAACAGAACTGCGAAATGTTCTCCACTTTCATTGACCTTACCAAGGCTTTTGATACAGTCAGCAGAGAAGGACTGTGGAAGATGATGGCAAAATATGGCTGTCCACGAAAGTTTGTCCAAATAGTGCGGCTATTTCATGATGGTATGCAGGCAAGAGTACAGGAAAATGGTGAACTGTCTGAACCCTTTCCTGTCACCAATGGAGTGAAGCAAGGATGTGTCCTGGCACCAACACTGTTCAGCCTCATGTTTTCAGCCATGTTGATGAATGCCTTCGAGAACGACGACATTGGAATAGACATCAACTACCGTATGGATGGAAAGTTATTCAATCTCAGAAGGCTGAAAGCTAAAACCAAAATTAACAGCGACACCGTCAGAGAGCTCCTGTTTGCTGATGATTGCGCTCTATACGCCAACTCAGAGGCGGACATGCAACATAATGTTACAGCTTTCTCACATGCCTGTGCCAACTTTGGGCTCAATATCAACTTGGAGAAGACTGTAGTTATGTACCAGCCAGCTCCAGGGAATAATCACACTGTGCCGAATATCAAAGTGAATGGTCATAGACTAAGTGTTGTGGACAAATTCACCTATCTTGGCAGCACTGTGTCACAAGCTGTCACAATTGATGACGAAGTGAATGCAAGAATCTCCAAGGCCAGTGTGGCCTTTGGCAGACTGTACAAGAATGTATGGGACAGAACTGGAATAAGTCTGCAAACAAAGCTAAAAGTCTACAAAGCAGTTGTATTATCCACACTGCTATATGCTTGTGAAACCTGGACTGTTTATCAGCGACACGCTAGGAAATTAAACCACTTCCACACAGTCTGCCTAAGGAAGCTACTGAAGATTAAATGGCAAGACAAGATCCCAGACACTGAAGTCCTAGAAAGAGCGTCCATGCCCAGTATCCACACTCTACTGATGAAGAATCAGATTCGCTGGGCTGGTCACTTGACTCGCATGCCAGATCACAGGCTCCCTAAACGAATTTTTTACAGCGAACTGCGTTGTGGTAAACGCTCCCAAGGTAGGCCAGAGGAAACGCTTTAAAGACACTCTGAAAATCTCTCTGAATGCTTTTGAAATTCATCATGACACCTGGGAGACTGCAGCCAGAGACCGAAATTCGTGGCGTGCATCATTACACAAGGGTGCAGACAACCAGGACTGCAAGAGCTGTAAAGAAAAGGCAGGACAGAAAAACCACTGCAGGAAATCCTCCTCCAGAAACGTCAAGCATTCTTTGTCCACATTGTCAAAGAACATTTCAAGCCAAAATAGGCCTTATCAGCCATCTTAGAACTCACGGCTCCATACTTTCAACCCCACTGGATGAAATGAATGGTCATCATCATTCTTTATGGAAAAACAACACAACACTTAGATTTAGTTGAACTGAGTGACTGCAACGCACAGGCAATATGCAATGCGTTAAAAGATTGTTTAAACAAGAATGGACTTGAGTTGCAAAGAGTAGTTGCACTCGGCACTGACAATGCGTCTGTCATGACAGGTGTAAACAATGGAGTATATACAAACTTAAAATCCGAAGATCCTCATCTGGTACTAATTAGGTGTGTATGTCATTCTCTTCAGCTGGCAGTGTCACAGGCTGCAGCTGCTTGTCTGCCCAGGAACATAGAGTTCATGATTAGAGAAACATATAACTGGTTTTCTGACTCAAGTCTTCGTCAAGAAAAGTACAAGGAGCTTTTTGCTTCAATAAATGATGGACAGCATCCGCTGAAGATTGTTCAGTTAAGGCAGACACGATGGATGTCCATTCATCTGCCATTGTCAGAATATTGCAGCAGTGGGTCGAGCTCAGAACTCATTTTGATGTAGCAAGACTTAACGAGCGCTGTTATACAGCAGAACTTCTACATTATATGTTTAGCGACATGAAAGACTATGTGTATCTCATATTTTTCAAGCATATTCTCGGAAACATTCAAAGTGCGAATAAGAAATTCGAAGCAGATATATAGGATCCAACAAAACTACTCAGCGATCTTGTTCAGCTCATTGATTCTATCAGTTCAAAGATTGCTATACTGGGAATAAAATAACAGAAAGTGATGCTATTCAAGATTATTTAGATCCTAATCCCAATCTAGGTTATGAGTTTGAGAAAGAAAAAGCAGACTACAAGTTTCCCGATGAGAAAGAAAATCGTGGAAGGTGCATCCAGTGTTTAATAGAGCTATTGACACAGCTGCGTATACGTACACCCGATAACGTTCGAGTGTTGCAGTCCATGTCATGTCTTAGTGGAAGTGAATGTCTACAGCCAATGACGCCCTGTATATTGGATCTTGCTAAAATGTTTGTAGAAGATGCAGCTACTCTCACTCGCATCGATTTCCAGTGGAGAAAACTTCATCATATGCAGTGGACACAGACCTCTGACACACTTGGACTGTGGGCAGAAATAGCCTCATGCAGGAATGCCAGAGGTGAAAATCCTTTCCAAGATCTTACAGATTTAGCTTTAACTGTGCTCATTTTACCTCATTTTAATGCGGACGTGGAGCGTATTTTCAGTCAGATGGGAGTTATAAAATCAAAATTGCGGAACAGACTGAGCATCAAGAGTTTGACAGCTGTTTTGAATATTAGATATGGAATGAAAAGATATGACAAATGCTGTCATGATTATAAACTAAGTAAGGATATTCTGCTAAAAATTGGATCACAGGAGGCATATACATGTTTCTTTCAATCATCCTCCTCATCCTCATCATCGCAGGAGCAAAAAAAGCAGGAAATAGCTACAGACACTGAAGAGGAGTTGTTTGACTGGTATTTGGCAGATCTGGAATAAATTTTATTCTAATATTCAGTGATAATAATAAATTATAATGTGCTACATTATAACATTTTGAATTAATACCACCAGTGCTTGTTTTAGTGAATTCCCTAAAAATAGTATTGCAATTTGGTGCTTTTTGGCTCGAAAGTAGTTCTGATTGGGATTTGGCGGATCTGAAGTAAACTTCATTGTAATATGAAGTGATAATAATAAATTATACTGTGTGTCAGGATCTACCCAACAGATCTGCCGTGTCTTCATCATCGACGCCTGGTAATTACAGCTAGGGACGCCTGTGAGCGACACTAACTTCGCAGTGACGAGAACGGTCAGTTGTGGCACGCGTGGCACACGGAGTCCACGCAGGGAGACAACCCGACCAACGAGGACTCACTGCGGTTAGAAGAGAGACGGCCTCGGACTGTGGTACAGGACAGACGTGGATGGAATGTGTGCTCGTATAGCTTGTGTGAGTGGACGCTACTAGAGAGAACACCTGGTTAAGTATAGAAGTCTGTGCGTCTGGTACGTAGTGTTGTGAGTTGTGTATTGATCCATTGCATGTTTATATATATATATATATATATATATGTAGTGTTTGCGGCAAGTGAGAAGTGCGAAAAAGAGTTTATCATTGTATTCGACGTGTGTCACGTATAGTCATTCTGTGACAGTGTTTGTATCACATCTGTTAGTTATTACGAACCTGAGTGATTGCGAATGCAAGATCCTGACAGGTGTGAACGTGGGGGATCGTCCGGCTTTGAACCATTTATAGAAAGGTTTGAACGTGGGAGCAACGTCCGGCTTTGAACCATTTATAGAAAGGCGTGAACGTGGGTGCAACGTCCGGCTTTGAACCATTTAGAGAAAGCTGTAAACACGTGTGTATCATCCATTTTTCGTGAACCAGTCATAAAATAAGTGTGAACGTGGGTGTGTACCATCGGATTGTTGAACGATTGTGTCAGTGATAACCAGTAATATAAAGACGAATGAAATGGCGTGAAAAGTTCTGGAACGCAAGAAATTTGGGTAAAGAAGTGACATTGAAAGTGAGAGTTTAACGGACGACACAACGACTAACAAATAAACTTGACATCATACAAACCTACAAATCTTAGCTGACGACGCATACACAACACAAACAGACATATCCTAATATTTTTCTTGTCCAAAAAGCACAGGTTTTTGTGTCATCCCAAAGTATAATCGAGTAAAGATCATTTTTGGCGGTAAAGATCAAGCGGCCATTCTCTGGTACAGTGGTCCAACATACTCCAGAGCTCCAAATTCACTTGAGTATTCATTTTGTTTTTCATATACACTTTGTGTGAGTCCAGGCATAAGCTGTACTTTTGAAAATTATTGTACATATTATTGTATCTATTAACACCAGATAATTATTTTGTCTATACATTGACTGTAACTAAATTAATTGATCATGTCTACATTGGACGATTTCATTGAATCTGTTTTAAAATTAAATTTAACTGGTGATGAGTTAACAAAGTGGAGTGAGGCAAAATATGCAGAGTATGTCCTCTTACTGGAGAAAGACAAAGAACGTGAAGACAGAGCTGCTGAAAGGGAGCTGAAATAGGCAGAATTAGAGGCTAAAACTAGACAGGCAGAATTAGATGCTAAAAAAGCAGAAACAGAGGCCGAAATAAGAAAAGCTGAGATCTTAGCCCAAAGTAAAAGAGAAGAACTTGATATGCAGCTGAAGATTAAACAGCTAGAGGCCGAAACATCAGCCACGAAGGAATCTAAGAAATTAGAAAGGCAAGAAAAAGAGAATCAGTACAAAAAGTACCAAGGGATTGTCAAAAATTTCACTACGGGCGACTGCATTGCAGCCTTCACCCACAATTTTGAAACGATAATGGAGCATTATCAGATCCCAGAGACAGAATGGGAATATTATTTACATGAGAAGCCTTTCAGGGGAACCTCTCAAAGTGATAGAGACCATTCCCAAAGATCTTAGAAAAGACTATCATTACATAAAGGCCAAAATTATGGCATACTTCCTGTTAGATTAAGCAGGCTACAGAGAACAGTTTAGCAAACTAGCTCCAAAACCTACACAAACTTTCTCTGACTACGTTTCAGTAGTGCTGGATGTGTTCAGTAAATGGTTGTCATCAGCTAAGGTTAATAACATCTTTGACAAGCTAAATGATTTGATTCTCAGAGATAAGCTCATCTCTACCATCACCATTTTCTAAATTTCTGCAAGAATGTGAGTGCAAGAGTGTGCAACAAATAGTAAAACGCGGTTCGGCTTATTTTACAGCCAACAAACATTGTTTCACTAAGGTATTAACTGACACAGAGTTTGTAGCAGCCGCTACCTATGATAGAACAAAGTCAGGTACCTACAATAAACAGAAACCCTTTAAGCAATCTGTAAATAAGAACTATCAATGCAGATATTGCAATCTTCAACATAATGAAAATGATATGTGCGACAGACACCCAGGGTACCTCACATACTTGCAAAACTATATAGATAAGCAAGATAAGGAGAGAAAGAGCTACCAAAGATTAACCAAATGCTTCCTTTGTAAGGCAAACGGTCACTGGCGTCATGCCTGTAAAGGTAAACAAATTACCAGAAAGGCTAATGCAGCCATGTTCCATAGCTCTTCCTCAGATGAGGAACAAGTAGAAAACCATCCAGTTAATGCAGCAGAGGCCATTGATGTTTTCCATTTGGAAAAATGCACCACCTGCAATCGTTTTCACGAAGATGGCTTATTAACATGCGGCCACTCAATATCTATTGCCAATGAAGAAGCCAATTTGGTAATAAATTCTAAAGATAAACTTAGCATCCATCAAGGTTTTGTAAGTGGCAAAGCTGCCACAGTTTACGAGATAGTGGATGTACTCTTATTGGTTTAAAGAGAGACTTTATCTTACCTTCAGACTATACAGGCAAACATGTTACATGCAGAACTTTCTCAGGTAACATCGAGAAATACCCACTTGCATGGGCATATATTGACACCCCATTCCTCACAGGCAAGGTTAAATGCGCAGCATTATCTAACCCATGTTGTGACATAATTGTGGGTACCCTTCCTGAAGTAAATGATATGCTGCATGATTGTGTAACATCTTCTGCTGAATATATTGTTGACAATGTAATATCATCTTTGAACGAATGTATGTTTGCAAATGTATTAACGTCATCTGATGAATGTCTTGTTCCAAATGTAACATCATCTTGTCATGTTTCTGATGTATCAAATGCAGTAACTAGATCTGCTGCAAAAGTGCAAGATCAAATTAACCAAACTGAGGCTTTGGAAATGTTAAGCCCAGTCATACTACCTCTCTATACTCTGAGAGAAAATTTCATAAAAGCCCAAAAGGCTGATGTATCTTTGCACAAATATTTTAATTTGATAGGTCAAAAGCCAAGAATTACAAAGAATGCTAGATGGCACGTTGACCTCAAATGTGGTATTCTTACACGGTATTACACCAGAGATGCCAACATCACTGAGCAAACGGTGTTTACCAAACGAACACCGCAGAAAAGCATTGCATCTAGCACATGACATACCCTTTGCAGGGCATATGGCTTATTCTAAAACGAGAGCAAGATTACTTACCCAGTTCTACTGGCCTAGATTCTGCAGTGACACCAAACTATATTGCAGAACGTGTGGCATCTGCCAAAAGCTTGTAAAAAAGGGGAAACACCCGCAAGCAGAACTACAGATAACAAATCTAGCAAGTAGACCCTTTGAAAAGATATCGGTGGATATCGTAGGTCCTTGAAACCATATTACATCTAGAGGAAATACGTTTATAATAACAGTCATTGATCTATGTAGTAGATGGCCTGAGGCGATTCCACTCAAGAATATAACATCTAAGGATGTGATGGAAGTTTTCTTCCACATATTTTCAAGAACAGGGTTTCCTTATACCATTCTGTCAGATCCGGAAAGTCAGTTTATTGCTGCAGCCACTCAAGCCTTTACTAGAATGTTAGGGGTAAAGCAGTACTTTAATAGCCCATATCATCCTCATTCGACGGAGATTGTAGAGAAAATGAATGGTGACCTCAAACATATGTTAGCTAAAGTTACCCAGGAACATCCAGAAGACTGGGACACTTATCTACCTGCCATACTTTTCGCGTATCACGAAGTACCTCATTCCAGTACAGGTTTCTCACCATTTGAACTTGTTTATGGAGCCAAACCACGCGGCCTATTGGCTATTTATCACTCTATGTTAACTCAAAGTGTAAATGAACATAAACCATTGTCATCATATGAACATGTAACATCATTGCGAGATAGAATTATGAAACCCCTCTGCTGTGTGTCCACCGTGACGAGGTAGAGGGGCTTGTGCGTCCCAATGACCCCAAGAGCTATGCCGACGGTAGCACAGCTACTGGTAGGGCCACCCATGTCGGACAGGTCAAGGGAGAGGGACCAGACGAAGAGACACACAAACCTACTGCCTTGTAGGTAGACTGGGGACAGTCAAAGGCTAGGGAAAGCACCCCAAATACATGCTTGTCGAAATCGGATGTACTGAGCCACAGGCTTGACAAAGCAGTGCAACGTGAAACCTGCTGCCTTGTAGGTAGACTGGGGACAGTCAAAGGCTAGGGAAAGCATCCCGAATAAATGCTTGTCGAAATCGGATGTACTGAGCCACAGGCTTGACAAAGCAGTGCAACGTAACTTAATTCATGATGTCACAAATCAAAATTAATCGATATGGTGCTAATCCCGTGAAGTCCCATCAGGCGGTGATAGTGCCGGGCCCCCTGCCTCGAGGGGGTCCACCCATGACTACTGGTGGTCACCTTCCCCTGTGCTGTGGAGTCAAGGCACAGAGGAGTAGGTTAAGAGCTATTGACCAAATACCCCGGACACTCAACATACTACAGTGGAATGCCGAAGGAGTTTACAAGAAGAAAGACTCCCTAACACAGCGTCTTCATAAAGATAGAATAGATGTGGCATGCATTCAAGAGACACACCTCAACGCCAATCACAAATTCTCAGTCAGAGGATATCAGGCCACACGTTTCGACCGCGAAGGACACAAAGGAGGAGTTCTAATACTTACACGAAATACAATACCTTGCAGCGAAGTATCTGTGATCTCTAACAACCAAACGGAAATTATAGGTGTTGATATAATGATAAAGGACGTGAAAATAAGAATCTACAATCTGTATAGCCCAGCAGATAAGGACCTTACACTCTCAAACATGAAAATAACTGACACAAACTGCATTATTGTCGGAGACTTTAATAGCCGTTCAGAAAGATGGGGATACCCAGATACTGACAAAAGAGGAGATGAATTGGAGGACTGGGAAATAGACTCAAATCTCCATCTACTCAACAAAGCGGATGACACACCGAGCTTCTACTCCAGAAGATGGCTTACCACTTCTACTCCAGACTTAGCTTTCTGCACAGGAGACATCCTCCACAAAATCGATCGCCATGTGCTGGACCAATTAGCAGGTAGTGACCACAGACCAATCAAGCTTGAAATGAATATGGAGTATGTTCCACAAGAGACAAAGCCCTTGCCCCGCTGGAATTACAAACGAGCAGATTGGGACAGATTTGCCATACTAACAGACAAATATTGTGAAAACATAAATACACGATATGGCAACATAAAGCAAATGGTGGAAAGTCTAAACAGAGCGATAATACAGGCAGCCACTGAGTCCATTCCAAGAGGAGCGAGGAAAAATTACAAACCATACTGGACTGAAGAACTACAAGTTTGGAGGACAAAGTTGAAGATGCCAGGAAGACAGCAGAGAGAGAACAAACAATTGAAGCAAACATCTCTCTCAAAGCCATCTCAGCAAAATATAAAAGAACAGTAAATCAAACAACAAGAGATTGTTGGAGGGAAAAAACAGAAAACCTGAATTTTGACAGGGATGGAAACAAACTATGGAAACTAGTGAAAGCCATGAACAATGAAGGACCTAGAAACAAACAAATAACAATTAAACAAGGAAATGCCTTGCTTACAGGCAAAAAGGCTGCAAATGCACTAATGGAACACTATGCAAATGCAAACCACATTGATATTACAACCGAACAGAAGAAAGCAATCAAAGACAAACAGATACATCATAGAAATAAAGAGACAGCAGCAGAATATATGATGGCAAATCTAACAATGGAAGAAATGGAACAGGCAATGAATACCCTAAAAAAGAAGAAATCACCAGGAAAGGATGGAATCACAAATGAAATGCTAATAGGACTAGGCACCAAGGCAAAGAAGAAACTACTAGCAGTCCTAAATAACAGCTGGAAGAGAGGAATAGTCCCACAGGCATGGAAGGAAGCTATACTAATACCAGTCCCAAAGAAAGGAAAAGACCTGGAAGAACCAAATGGCTATTGACCTATCAGTCTACTTAGCTGTGTAGGAAAATTAATGGAACGCATTATCAATGGCAGGCTAACATGGCATCTGGAAGAAAACAAACTCTTAACACCACACCAAGCAGGATTCAGAAAATACAGATCCACTGAAGATCAAATAACGTATATAGCTCAGGAAATAGAGGATGCCTTCCAAGAGAAAAAGCACACACTAGCAGTCTGGATAGATTTAGAAAAAGCATTTGATAAAGTATGGAAGGAAGGACTGAAAGTAAAACTGCAAAACATGCATGTTTGTGGAAAAATGTATAAATGGATCAGCCACTACCTTGAGAACAGAACTGCCAGGACAAAAGTACAAGGACAAACAAGCAAAATGATGCTGCTGGAGCAAGGTGTCCCCCAAGGAGGAGTTCTTTCACCAACATTATTCCTAGCATATATAAATGACATCACAGAAAATTTTCCAGCCAGAGTACACACATCCTCCTTTGCAGATGACCTAGCCATATGGACATCTGAAGAATATATTAGTACAGCTAACAGCAGAATACAGCAAGCCTTATTAGCGCTAGAGGACTGGTCAAAATCATGGCTAGTGAAGATAAGTGAGGAGAAAACAACATGCACAGTGTTCTCCCTCTCAAATAAAACTCAGCAACCTAAGCTGGTATTGAATGGAAAAATATTGCGCCATGAAGAAAATCCAAACTATCTAGGAGTCACCTTTGATCGTCGCCTGACATGGAAGACACAGGTTGAGAAAAATCGAACAAGAGCAAGGCAGAGAATGGCAATCATGAAAAAGCTTGCTGGTACAACGTGGGGAGCAGATGAGAAAGTTCTCAAGAAGTTATATACTGGACGGGTGAGGCCAGTACTGGAATATGGCATTGCAGCTTGGGCAACAGCAGCTAAGTCAAACTTTAACAAAATAAGTAGAGTCCAAAACCAAGGAATGCGAATCATAACTGGAAGCCTGAAGACAACGCCTATTAATGAACTAGAAAAGATCACTTGTTTACAACCAATGCAGGATAGAAGAGATAGCAGAGCCCAGCAACAAGCAGAAAAATTTAGAAGATTGACAGACTACCCTATGTACAACAGATTTAATGGTTTTGGAAAGGGAAGACTGAAGCGTAGCAACTTTGTAGAAACTGCAAAACGAAGGATTAGGGCAGATCCTATACTTAACATATCAACAGTCAAGCCCATACACAATGCACACAAGTTCCCAGCTTGGAGACAGCAGCAACTGCCTGAGATGATAGAAAACATTCCTGGTATTGAGAAAAAGAACACTCAGCATGAAACCGAAAAAAGAGAAATAACCCTAAACTACATAAAAGAACATTACCCAAGCAGGAATTGGACCCATGCATATACAGATGGATCAGCCAAAAATTCAATAGAGAATGGAGGAGGAGGAATTCTCCTAAATTTAAAAAATGGAGTGAAAAAAACACATTCAATGGCAACTGGAAAATTTTCAAGTAACTTCAAAGCGGAGGTAGAGGCTTTGAAAACTGCAGCAGAAATGCTCCTGATGGAGGAAAATAAAGAGAAGCAAATAGCTATCTTCACAGATGCAAAGTCAGCTGTCTCAATACTCAAGAGCAATAACAGCACAGAACTAACTGACCTAAGAGCAGCACTCCATGGTCTATGCCAGAAATCCAAAAAAGTTGTAATACAGTGGATCCCATCACATTGCAGTATACCTGGAAACGAAGAGGCTGACAGACTGGCAAAAGAGGGCGGACGACTACCACAGCCTGACATAGACATAACCTATAATGAGGCAAAGAGGTTGATAAAAAGCACTTATAGAACCAAATGGGAATCTGAGCATCCAGGCCATCAGAAGGATGATGCATATTACAAACTCGACCGAAGAGAACAAGTAGCAATCTTCAGACTCCGCACAGGACATAACAGGCTGAAATACCACTTGTTCAATAAACTAAAGATAGGAGATACCGATGAATGTAATTGTAGAACTGGAAAAATGACAGCAAAACATTTGCTGCAGGATTGCCCAACATATGCAGAACAGAGAAAGATATTTTGGCCCACACCTGCTTCATTTGAGGACAAGCTCTATGGAGATATCAACAAGCTCAAGTTGACCGCAGCTTACTTTAACTACATACAGGTTGACATTTAAAGGTGCATGAAGACCCAGAGGCATGAAATGGAATATTGCTTGGATAGCAAATCCATTATGTGGAAAGTCCAAATCGAAAGCTCGCTGTGTGGGCTTCATAAAAGGTGGAAAAGTGTCCTAGTGGCACGAAATGGAATATTGCTTGGATAGCAAATCCATTACGTGGAAAGTCCGAATCAAAAGCCCATTGTGTGGGCTTCATAAAAGGTGGAAAAGTGTCCTAGTGGCATGAAATGGAATATTGCTTGGATAGCAAATCCATTACGTGGAAAGTCTGTATCTAAAGCCCACTGTGTGGACTTCATAAAAGGTGGAAAAGTGTCCTAGTGGCACGAAATGGAATATTGCTTGGATAGCAAATCCATTACATGGAAAGTCCGAATCGAAAGCTCACATGTGGATGTCATCTGCAGACTGCATACTTCTGGTTTCCGGAAGAACAGCCTATGGTGAACGGAAGGCCCAATATACGGAAGTGAGGCTAAGCAGCCATGTGCAGGACGTGACGATTCCTTGGGTGAGCCCAGTACCAGAGCGCTATGTATCGGCTCTGCAATTATGGAAGCCTCCTTGGATGGCGGGGAATGCCCATGGTCTGCCCCTGCCTTCCCTTGAGGGCTGACCAGGATCTTTGGCTGTTCTATATGGACCAGCTGGGATGGGGGATAACACCACAACAGTGAGAGTCAAACGTCCTAAGAAACCCCCGGGAAGGTTAACCCGGTCAACAAATGCCCGCAGAAGTCGGATGTGTCGGCCTAACGGCGCAAGAACGCAGCTCTGCTGTAAACAGGCACAACGCAATCACATCCGAAAAAAAACTCCGGATGAACGAAGAAGAAGAAGAAGAAGAATTATGAAATCTTGCATTTTTGCTAAAGAAGCATTGAAACAATCTGGTGCTATTTACAGACAATATGCACATAAAGGAAATAGGACAATAACACTGACACCTGGACAAGACGTACTATTACTTTTGCCAAGTGACAGACACTTACTGACGGACTCATGGCAAGGACCGTTTAAAGTACTGAGACAAATCTCGACAGTGGACTTCGAGATCGCAATAAACAACAAACACAAAATCTTCCACATCAACATGTTAAAACCTTACTACAACAGAGACGGAGACCAAGACGAGACAGCAGCAAGCACAACGATAGTGGACCACATAGACGCTGACGATACAGACGAAATACCGGTTCCATCACTTGACACGACAGACACGCTACAAGACATCAAAATAAATCTTGATCTATCTCAAACAGAGACTGACAATTGCAGACAACTGTTACAAGACTACAGCACTATTTTCTCCAACCATCCAGGACAGACAGACTTAGTACATCATCACATCATTCTGACATCCAGCACACCAATAAAGTGCAGACCATACTCCATACCCATACACTGCAAAGACAAGTTACATCAAGAAATTCTAGAACTGGAGAATAATCATATCATCAGAAGAACACAATCACATTTTTGTTCACCGAGAGTAATTGTCAAAAAGAAGGACAACTCTAATCGCCTCTGTGTTGACTATAGTGAAACTCAACAGTATTACACAGTTAGATTTAGAACCGATGACTAACTGTGAAGACATATTGACGGAATTGACAGACACAAGATACTTTACAAAACTGGACATGACGAAAGGGTATTTGCAAATACCGATGCATCAAGATAGCATACATTAGACAGCATTTGCCACACCCTGGGGTCTATACGAATGGTGCAAACTTCCATTCGGGCTAGTCAACGCCCCTGCGACATTTGTGCGAATGACCAGACTATTACTGACAGATATTCCAAATATAATTTCTTACATGGACGACATCTGCATACATACGAAGAATATGACATACCACTTAACGACATTACAGCAGACATTTGAACGCATCAGGCACCACGGTCTAACAGTGAAACCATCTATGGTTGACATAGCCTTCCATGAAATTACTTTTTTTTTTTGGATTATAAAATTTGTAACGGCTTTGTTACTACGGACGACAATATTGTCTCAAGGATTCTAAAACGACAAAGAAGGAAATAAGAAGTGTCCTAGATTTACTGAATTACTACAGACAATTTATTCCAAATTTTGCTACTTTCACTGACTGTTTCACCAACTTACTAACCAAAGATAAACCAAACCAAAATTGTGAACAGCGAATGCCTGAGACCAGCATTCACAAAAGTTTTGTCGTATTTTTCTAGTAATCCCATACTCACATTGCCAAATTTGGACACTATTTTCAGATTAAGAACCGACGCGAGCTCCATAGCGATCGGAGCCGTGTTATTGCAGAGCCATGATGAAATTCTTCACCCAGTATATTACGTCTCTCGGAAACTTAAACCAAGAGAGAAAAATTGGTCGACTCCTGAGGTAGAAGCCCTTGCTCTGGTTTATGCAGTTAGAAAATTATCTAGATTTTTGTTAGGAAAACATTTTATAGTGGAGACAGACAACAATCCATTGACAATCATCACTACTGGGACTCCTACAAATCAGAGAATAGCAAGGTGGTCTCTATTACTTCAGGACTTCAGTTTCGTAGTGAGGCATATTAACGGTACTCAATATACGATTGCCGATCTTCTTTCCAGATGTCCGTACGACACATCCGAAAGCCTACTTTTGCCTGAGTGTACACAGTAAAGCAGTCATTAAACTGCTAGTCTTTATAGCGCTCAGTAGCACAGCGAATATTGAATTTATCTCAGAAATGCTGTGAAATATAATTGTGATAGTGACAATGTCCCCATGTATATATAGTAATTTTATTAGATTAAATGTGACGAATATTTGTGTGTTATGAGAACGAAAGGTAATATTATTTTTAATACTTATGAACAGTAAGACGAACAGTGCTACGAGGAATTCAAAACCTACCTTACGTCATCTGGTTCCTTATCCTTAGTACCTGTTAACATGAGCACTGTTGAACACTGTTAATTTAAGTTAAGCAGAGTGTTCAGACTTTTTAAACTGTGCGGAAGAGACAACATCTAAATTCAACAGAACACTGTAATTCGTACTCCGAAAGAACCTTAATCCAACAGCTGTAGTTGTGAACTGTTTAAACCGTTCGTCTGCACAACGAAGGAACATTGTGTTATTTACATCTTAACACAACAGCTGTGTACTTCCGGTGTTTTTTGGAATTAATGTAGAAATTAGTAGACGATGTAATAATTCTCACAAAGAATTGACGTCTTATATAAACTTTGTGAGGTGAAATTTACATATACAAATTGTATGAACAGATTTTTGATAGTTGTAATCTGAGAATCATAGATTGATCAACTTGTTCTCAATAGTACCATTTGGTTCACTATTGACAATAAGCATCAAACTGTGACGCTTAGAACTTCAATTACCAATGTAATTTATTTTCTTTGAAAGATTGTGAAAATTATCGCCCATAGAGTTTTCTATTTCCCACTTGTTACATCCAAGGGAAACAATTTGAACTATTGATAATGTGTAACAGTTATAGAAAACCTTCTTCATGTTGCCAGACTGGCGACACATCAAGATGACATCAACTATGCGTGGAATATAATTACTAAAGTTGTAAACCTGCATTAGACTATCTGACCATATTGGGTTGGGGTCAAATGTTGGAGTCGTCTTATGAGACTCGCGGCCTGACATGTCGTGTTTGTAATTTTTTTTTCATTTGTCCTGAGTTAGTTGCGTGGCTTGAGAGATAGCATAAATCGCTGATAGCTACTGGACTGGCTGATTCAATTTGCAATCTACGTAAAAATCCAACTAGTAGATTGTACTTGATTAGTGTGGCTTAATAGCATCATTGACGAGCGTGTGTATATAACATACAATTATCCATAATATTTCAATGTAAACCAAAGTGTCACGTCAGATGACAAACAATGGGTCGATTCTGACAGGTTTAATAAATAAACCCAAATGTATATAGCCAACAATGAAAGGATACTCCTTTCATTAGAGAGGGTGGTGGGAGAATGTCAGGATCTCCCCTACAGATCTGCCGTGTCTTCATCATCGACGCCTGGCAATTACGGCCAGGGACGCCTGTGAGCGACACTAACTGCGCAGTGACGAGAACGGTTAGTTATGGCACGCGTAGCACACGGAGTCCACGCAGGGAGGCAATCCGACCAATGAGGACTCACTGCGGTTAGAAGAGAGACGGCCTCGGACTGTGGTACAGGACAGACGTGGATGGAACGTGTGCTCGTATAGCTTGTGTGAGTGAACGCTACTAGAGAGAACACCTGGTTAAGTATAGAAGACTGCGCCTGGTACGTAGTGTTGTGAGTTGTGTATTGATCCATTGCATATATATATATATATATATATATATATATATATATATATATGTGTGTGTGTGTGTGTGTGTGTGTGTTGATTGTATAACAGCATCACCATTTTGGTTGTGCGATGCCTGTAGTGTTTGCGGCAAGTGAGAAGTGCGAATAAAGAGTTTATCATTGTATTCGACGTGTGTCACATATAGTCATTCTGTGACAGTGTTTGTATCACATCTGTTAGTTATTACGAGCCTGAGTGATTGCGAATGCAAGATCCTGACACTGTGCTTGTAATAAAAACAGTTGATGTGCTTCCTAAAATCTTTTGGTGCTTTTTAGTGCCTTTTGGGTTGATTTTGGTGCTTTTTAATCAAAGGGAAATGGCAACACTGCCTGGCAGTCCCTGTCTTTCTCTTTCATCTGATGAGGAAGAACTTTTTTTTTAAAACTTTTATTGAGTGTTAAAATCTTTGCAAATTGTATTGTTCGTGTTTTTATAGAGCGCTGCATGTGGACGTGTAGGTGACATATGCGCAAAATTTCATCTTGTACATTTTAACATTTTTACATTGAAATTTGTTATAAGGTGCCATTTCAAAACAAACAGCATGATGGTAGTGCACCGTTATTATTTCCCTTGCCACTTCGCTCTCCTGTTGGCTCCAACCCCACCAATAACATCACTACCACTCGTTAATGATGAACATGGCAGTATAACTTGTTTGAGCCAAACTGTTGAGGGCGGCAGCAAAAACAACAAACACAGTATCAAAAAGGTGGGAAAGGGGGGTATGACAGTATAGTGTTTACAAAGCGGAAAAGGTAGTGGTTGCATTTATAATGTTTGTGTTGTTACATGCGTTCTGTTTATTTAGTATTTGTGTAGGTGTATTTACGGAGTGTTACATGTGAGCGTGGATGTGACGTGTGCATATTTTATTCATTGGACATATTTACATGTGAAGGGGGGTAAATAGGGGTAAACAATGCCCTCATCACCACCTCTGGTGATGATGGTAAAGGCAGGATAAATATTTGAACCAACTGGTGGGGTATCAGCAAAGGCAACAACCAACCATGAGCAAGGGAAGGGAGGAGGCATGGGAGATGAGGTTATATATTAATAATGATAACAATAATAATAGTACAAATAAAGACCAAATACATCAATAATAATAATGACAAAACATAAACCTACTAAGGGTGATAACAGCAATGATAACATCAGCAATGATAATAATGGTTATGATAATTATCACATTTTCCAAACATGTGATTCCATTTGCTAAAAGGATTTATCTTAGGAATGGTGTTAACATAGCATAGCAGGTACATACGATTGCAACCTGCAATGTTCAATAATAGTAGGAGTAAAAGGAGTTGGTTATCTTTTTTTCTCCTTGCTTATTTTTTTTTTTTTTTGGGTCTTAATTGTAAGGGATCATTGATTGTTTTCCCTTTTCCTCTTTTTTTTTTTTGTTGTTGTTTTGTTTTTTGTTTTTTGTTTTTGTTATTTAAATAAAATAAACAAGCATTTGTATTAACACAAATATTTACAATCTCATTGGTTTGGTAACCATCTGTGATTTTGTATTCATTCATTCCACATTCACTCACATTTTCCTGTTTCTTTCTCGCACTCATGTATACTAAATTATAATATCAAAAAGAAGAGTACTTGTGTTTACGCTGGAGTTATCTGTGATATTTTGTGTTTATAACATAGGAAAATACCCATTTGCATGTACCATTCCTTGAACACATTTACATGTGAAAGGGGGTAACATGGGAGATGGGGTTATATATTAATAATGATAACAATAATAATATTGCAAATAAAAACCAAATACATCAATAATAATCATGACAAAAAAATAAACCTACTAAGGGTGATAACAGCAATGATAATAACAGCAATGATAATAATAGTTATGATAATGATCACATTTTCCAAACATGTGATTCCATTTGCTAAAATGATTATCTTAGGAATGGTGTTAACATTGCATAGCAGGTACCTACAATTATAACCTGCAATGTTCAATAATTAATAGTAGGAGTAAAAGGAGTTGGTTATCATTTTTCTCCTTGCTTATTTTTTTTTTTTTTGGGGGGGGGGGGGGGGGGGGGGGGGGGGGGTCTTAATTTTAAGGGTTCATTCATTTTTTCCCTTTCCTTTTTTTAAAAAGAAAACAAGCATTTGTATTAACACAAATATTTACCATCTCATTGGTTTGGTAATCATCTGTGATTTTGAATTCATTGATTCAACATTCACTCACATTTTCCTATTTCTTTCTCACACTCATGCATACTAAATGTTAATATCCTAAAGAAGAGTACTTGTTATTACTCTGAAGATATCTGTGATATTTTGTGTTTACAACATAGGAAATTACCCATTAGCATATTCCATTCCTTGAACACATTTACATGTGAAAGGAGGGTAACAAAGAAAGGGGGAAATCTTTGCATTTTTGTTTCCCTTGCCACACTCTCCCCAATTGATTTCTCTCCACCAATGCCCTCATGACCACTCATGTAATGATGGTACAGGCAGGATAAATGGTTGAATCAACCAGTGGAGGTAGTAGCAAAGGCAACAAACCATAAGCAAAGGGGGGCACAGGGGAGATGAAGTTGTAAAAATAATAATGATGATATCAATAATACTTATAAAATTAGTGACACTAAGGATAATAAGGTAAATACTGAATACAGAGAAAAGGGGAAATCTTTACATTTTTTCCCCTCTTTACACTCCCACCAATTAGTTCCACTCCACCAATGCCCTCATGATATCAATAATACTTATAAAATTAGTGATACAAAGGATAATAAGGTAAATACTGAATACAGAGAAAAGGGGAAATCTTTACATTTTTGTTTCCCTCTTTACACTACCACCAATTGGTTCCACTCCACCAATGCCGTCATGACCACACCCTGGTAATGCTGGCACAGGCAGGGCTTGAACCAACCAGTGGGGGTAGTAGCAAAGGCAACAAACCATAAGCAAAGGGAACAGGGGAGATGAAGTTGTAATATAATAATGATGATATCAATACTACTTATAACACTAATGATACTAAGGATAGTAGAGGTAAAATAATGATAGTAATGATGATAATGATAAAAATAATAATAATAATAATAATAATAATAATACACAGAACGCATGTTTAAACCGACCAGTGGGGGTAGTAGCAAAGGCAACAAACCTTAAGCAAAAAGGGGGCACAGGGGAGATGAAGTTGTAAAATAATAATGATGATATCAATAATTCTTATAAAATTAATAATACAAAGAATAATAAGGTAGGATAATGATAGTAATAATAATAATAGTAGTAATAATAATAATAATAATAATAATAATAATAATGTAATAGGTATGTGATTCTATTTACTAAAATGATAATCGTAGTAATTGTGGTAGTATAGCATAGCAAGTGCTTTTAAAGCAAGCATCCAATAATTAATACATTGGAATGAAACGAGTTGATTTTCTTTTCTCCCTCCCCCCCCCCCCTATCTATAAGGGTTAAATCATGATTTTGAAGCAAATAAAAACAGGCATTTATACTTCCACAAATCTTTACATGAGGGATTATTCATTGGTCTTGGTGACAATATGTGATTTTTTATAATCATTCACTCACCATTCACTCACAGTTTCTTCTTTCTTTCTCGCACTCATGTATACCAAATTTGTAATACAATAAAGAAGAATACATATGATTTACTCTGGAAAGAGTTGTGATATTTGTGCGTGTACATAAATGATATTAAGTGTGTGTTATATGTGCGGTGTTTGTATCTGGCTGAGTTTCTACATGTCCATATGAGATGTCTATAGTAAGAAAGAACTGTCAGTAGTTTTGCATGTGTGTCTTTTGCTGATTTTGGTATAGTGTTGAGAAAAATTGCTTTATATATGTCGGTTTGTTTGCCTGTGTGCGTTTGTATGAGGTGTTTGAGTGTTGCGCGTATGGCTGTAATTGTTGGACATGTATAATAAATGTGTTCCTCTGTCTCTGTTGTGTTATTTCTACATAGCTGACACTGTGATATTTGTTTGAATTTGTATGCTTCTGTCTGTGTTGTCGGTGTCATATTGTATAACAGTCTATATGTGATTTCCCTAGCTTTTGGTGTTATGTGTTTGTTGTGTAGGTTTGAAAAGGTGCATGTGAAGTCAGACATGAAGTATTTGTGTCCTCTTTTAATCCTAAGTTTGAGTGATGGTGCTTGCTCTCTAACTAACTGTTTGTATATTGTGTGTGTTGTTTCCTGTATTAACTGTTCATGTCCTTGTATTGCTGAGGTGTTTTATGTTGTGTGCTATTTAATACAAAGCTAATCTATGTTGTTCTGGATGTCTGATGATTTTACCTATGTGACTGATTCTAAGTGACAGTATTTTTGTGTGGATGTCCTGTAGTGAAATCACCCCTTGTTTTTTGTCCTGTATGAGTGTTTTGTGTTGTATGCTGTGTATTGTATTGGTGAAGATGAAGCGTTTGATTTGTATGTTTATGTTTGTGACGGTCTGTTTGGGAGGGTCTTAATTGTCGCTAAGTATAATATTTTGGGTATTATGTATGTGTTGACGATTGTGCTTCTACCAAATATTGTGGATGTTTTGTACCTATACCTGTGTAACATGTCTGTGATCTGTTCGGTCAGTGAGTGCCATGTCTGTCTGTGTGTTTTCGTGGGATCACATGGAAATGTGATCCCATACAGCTTCATGGTGTCTGTGTGTCTCAGGTCTGGAGGGAAATCAGACTCTTGTTTCGACTTTCCTAGACCCATTATTTGTGATTTCTGTATATTTATTTTGGCTCCACTGCCTTTTCCAAAATGGGTAAAGGTGTGGAGTATGTTCCTTATTGAGATGTTGCTAGTGGGAAAGAAGGCAGTGTCGTCTGCATAAGCGACGAGCTTCTGCTCTCCTATCCCATGCAGGAAGGTTCTTTTAATACTAGTGTCCTGTCTTATCTTCTCTAGTAAAGGCTCTAAGGTGAGCACGTACAGTAGTGGTGATAAGGGACATCCCTGTCTTACAGATCTCGTGAGCCTGAAGCTAGCTGTCAGTGAGTGGTTCACCAACACTTTGCTCTCAGGATTTTTGTACAAGATCTGTATCCACTGCCTTTAGTACTCTCCTATGTTACAGTGTTCTAGTGTCCTATGTAGGTAAGTGTGGGAAATTCTGTCGAAAGCCTTCTTTTGATCCAAGGACAAGATGGAGGATGGACAGTCTTTCCCATGTGTGAAGTTGATTATGTCTCTAATGAGGTGGTTGTGGTTGTGTATATTACTGTCTTTGACACTGCACTGTTGGTCGGGGTGTATGAGTGTTGGCATGAAGGGTTTGAGTTTGTTGGTGGGTGATTTGGAAAGTATCTTATAGTCTATGTTGAGTAAGGAAATTGGTCTGTAGTTCTTCAGTTGTGTTTTGTCGGTCTTGTCTTTGCGTATGAGTGTCATGTAGGACATGTTACAGCTTTCAGGTAATTGTTGTTTGTCAAAGGCTTCCTGATAGACTTCGAGGAGAAGATTTCCTAGGATAGGAAAGAAATGTTGGTAGAATTCTACTGTCAACCCTTCTGGTCCTGGAGTTTTGTCTTTGTTTAGTGTGCTCAGTGCCCGTGTTATGTCTGTCAGTGTCAGTTCTGTGTCCAGTGTGTCTCTATCTGTGTCAGGTAATTTCTTTGTGTATTGTAAGAAGTTGTCTTCTATCTGTGTGTCTACTGCCTCTGCTGTGAATAGATGTGTGTAGTGATGTTGGAAAGTGGTCCCTATGTGTGGTGTTTCTGTCTGCATGTTTCCCTGCATGTCTGATATTTTGCTGATTTGTCTCCTATGCTGTATATTCTGCTCTATTGCAGTGTACTGTGGACTGGCTGTCTCTTGTGTAATAGTGTTGAGCTTTGTTCTGAGAAGAGCACCCATATATCTGTGTTGTTGGTGGTCTTCTAGCTGTGCTTCAAGTATGTGTAAATGAAGTGCATCTCTGTCTGTCTGTTTTGTTAGTCGTATGGCTGTCTGTATAATACGCTCCTGTCTTAGTCTGTCTTTGTGGATCATGGTTGCTATATATTGTGTTCTGCTTCGTATCGTGTTTTTTAGCAAGTCCCAGTATTTTGTGATGTTCTCAGTCGGTATATTGTCTGTGTAAGTGTGTATGAGCTGTGTCATATATTTTACATACCTTGTGTCTTTCAGAAGCGTGCAATTAAACTTCCAAGGAGGTGAACGCTTGTGTGGCTGCGTGTCTGTGCTGTTTGGGCTAATGTGTACTAGTATAACTTTGTGGTCTGTGAAGTCTAGTGTTTCTCGTAGGTGTTGGGTTTTTATCATGTGGTGTGTTGCGGGTGTGTAGAATATGTCCAATCTGGATGATCTGTTGTGTGCTTTGTTTGTGTATGTCGTTTCTCTGCTGTCGGGGTGTGTTTGCCTGAAGCGTCTGTGAGGTTGTGTGTGTCGATGATGTTTAGTAGTGTGTCTAGTTGATGTATGCTGTCCTTGCCGGTCCTTCTCAGCTGTGTTCTCACTTCACCTCCTACCACATTCATTCCTTCAAGAACACAGTTGAAATCACCGGCAAGAACAATATTTTGTCCCCTGTATGTCTGTGTTAATAAGTCGTCTAACTGTTCATAACATTTTTTTTTATTCGCATATCCTTTACAGGACATCGCTGTCAACAGCAGCATCTTTCAGCTGTCTGTTGATTTCTTGGCAAGATTACGCTCAGTAGTTTGCCATTGCTTTCTGAGCGGCCGGTTCAGTGTCCCGCAAGTCACCAGCGGGGGACGAACCGCTCCCAGCTCGCTCCCGCTACGAGACTCTGCGTGACAAACGGGATTACGGAGAAAGTGTTGTAACCCCTCAGCCAGAGAGACAGGCGTTCATAACATAAAGGTTGATAATTGTAGTTTGGTGGTGCATGTATGTTAACTATAGCGTACGTGTGTGCTTCGTTTTTTACCTCAACTGTAGAAATCCTACCATGTGGGTCTCTGTGTGACCTAAGAATAGTCCATGTGTCGGAAATTTGTAGGATCGTTGTCCCTGACCCTGTGTTGTTTTCCGCCAAACTGAATGACGATTAAAAAAAAAATCCTAGCCGTGTTACCAATTCTGCTGCTTCAAAGTCTGTTCGGATATTTGTTTCTTGTAATAAAAGAAAATCTGGCTTGTGTTTGTGTATGAGTGTGACTTTGTGTTTTAATTTCATTTTCATACCACGGATATTTACACTATTTAAACATAAATTGTCAGCCATTTTTAAAATAAAATTTAAATAACATGGTGGTTAAATTTAAGTGATTACCTTTATCTTTTCTGTGGTACTTCAATTCTGGGGTGTGTCTTCGGTTGTGATAATATTTTTGTGGTTTTCGTTCTCCTCGTGGTCTTCGTCGGTGTCTTCATCAATGTTGATAAAAAGTGGTCCTTCATTGTCGCTGTTTTCATTCTGTTTTGTAGCGGCTTTCTTGCATGGTTTGGAAGGGGAAGGGGAAGATCTTCCCTCCTCTTCTCTTATGTCTTTGTTACTTGAGGAATTTCTTCGCTCTGCTCACTGTCTTTTTCTGCCGTAGTGGACGGTTTGGAAACCGTCGTCGTTGGTTTCTTGTGAAGTTGTTTTTGTTTGAGTTTCTGCGGCTGTCTCCGTGGTCGCCGGTCTGCCAGCTACCTCGACGTCATCTTGGACGGCGTTGTTTTGCTGTGGGTGGGCCTTACCCGTGATTGCCGGGAATTCCTCTTGTGCTAGTTCAGGGGTTTTCTTGTTATTGTCTTTCTTCTGCGGCCTTGTCGGGCATTGGTTAGACCAGTGATCGTCTAGACTGCAAAATGGACATTGAGTCCGGCGACCGGGCATAGTAAACAGTATGCGGTGATCCCCTGTTATTTTTCCTGGCGCCGTGATATTTGCGTAGTGAGGCACCGGTTTTTAGGGGGTGCAAAGCACGCCCCACTTGCCGCCACTGTACTGGATTCTGAATACTTCCGCATTCTCATCTCCAATTGTCTTTTCCACAAACAATTTCACTCCCGGTGGAGAAATCGTATTGGGGAGCCAATGAATTGTAACTCTTTCCCTTTCTCTTTCCAGGTGCTGTATCGATAGCTCTAATCCCTCCGCCGGCAGCTTTATTGTTTTGCCATGCAGGCCTTTGTACACTGCCACATGGGCCGCCTGTGTTAGGTTAACGTACCACCGAGTAGGTGTTTCATACCGGTACACGTCGGCAATGCCGCCATGTGGCACACCACATGGGCCCAGCAGCGTGCTGGAGATTAACGAAGGCGTGGCCTTGGCCGCAGCGCCAGGGCCGGTAACTGTGATTATCAACGTACCTTTGTTATGTAGTGGTCTTCCTTCCAGAAAATGGTCAATGTCGATTGAATCCATGCTCTTGACTGGTGCCATGGCTGCTGTGAAGAAATCCGGGAATATCACCACAATGAAAATCTAAAACACGAAAGATTTATTCGTTTGTGAAGAGAAACCAGAGTAACCGTGGAAAGTACTGATGAAATCCGGAATAAACACAATGAATGCAAATGAACAGAAGATTTACTCGGCAAGACAACCTTTAGAAATGATCCCTAGAAGCATAATCTTCCACTAGAGGCCCAACAGATCAAAATTATCCTACTAAATGACTCAATACGATAAGGACAAGAAAGGGAAGTAGGTTAGATTTTTCACGGCAACACTGTCTGGCAATCCCTTTCTTTCTCTATCATCTGATGAGGAAGAACTTTTTTTTTTTTTTTTAACGTTTATTGAGTGGTTGCGAATTGTATTGTTCGTGTTGTTACAGAGCGTTGCATGAGGGCGTGTAGGTGACATATGCGCAAAAATTACAAATATTTTATACATTTAAACATTCCTCCATTGACATTGTTGTAAGGAAATGTTTTAAATCAACAGCGTGATGGTAGTGGGCTGCTATTATTTCCCCTGTCGCCTCGCTCTTCTGATGAGGAAGAACTTGATGCGAAAAATGTATACGTTGTGAAGAGAAACCAGAGTGGCAATTGTTGAGCATCAGTTGGGGTGTCTGTGAAAATTGTGCAAGTAACTTGCAGTGTCGAAACATTGTATATATCTTGGTAGAAAATAGAGTTTATACACTTTTATGTAATTCACTCACTTTTAACCTTAGAAGGGCAAACTGCTTTGATAATTTTGAAGGATTAGCTTATTTATTTATCTTAGACATTTAATAAATATTATATCTAATTGCTTTATTAGATAAAGCTATGTGAGTTATTTCCCTTGCTAAGAATAAGATGGTATTATGTCCACATGGCCGGTCTCTCTGGCCGAGGGGTTACAACACTTTCTCCGTAATCCCATTTATCACGCAGAGTCTCGGAGCGGGCGAGAGCTGGGAGCGGTTCGACCAACACTGGTGACTTGCGGGATAACTGAGCCGGCCGCTCAGATTGATTGATTTATTGATTGATTGATTGATTTAGGAACCGACATCACAGCATTCGGGGCATTCCCATAAGCGCTCCGTCCCCATCCTCAGCAGCCAGCGAAGAGTTCCAACACTAATAGTACCAGTAGCAATCTGATTATATGTCCGTCTTGCCTTTCCTCTGAGCGTTGATCGTCGGCCAGATCCCCTCGTCACCCCTCGCTGTT
The DNA here is from genome assembly GCA_014155875.1 of Cepaea nemoralis. Classification (NCBI taxonomy): domain Eukaryota; kingdom Metazoa; phylum Mollusca; class Gastropoda; order Stylommatophora; family Helicidae; genus Cepaea; species Cepaea nemoralis. The sequence continues at coordinate 157,744 of JACEFZ010019675.1, forward strand.
GCATTCTTGCCAGACCATGGTAATCTATTTGCTCCTCCGAGGTGTACGCATGCTCCCACAAGGTCGCAACCACATCTGCTTTGTCCTGCATCAATACTCCACCATGTTTTGCCGAGCCAGCCAATCTGTCCGCCTGTTCATTCCCCAGCACACCAGCATGCCCAGGAGAAAAGATCCAGACGATGCTTGTCACCCGTGACCTCCCAAGCGAAGCAAGCCACTCTGTACGAAGCTTGCCTGTCCTCACCCTACTCAGCAAGCTTTCTGAGTCAGTTACAATCACGATGTGTGTGTGTGTATCGTATTCTCCATCCAGCGGAAAGCTGCACTGACCGCCTCCACCTCCATTCTTAAGCTAGATATTGTGCTATCACATGCCAGGCTCTAATGCACCAAACGTCGACCATTGGCTTTTGCTAAGAACCCCCAGGCACTTCTCCTACCTCTCAACACCGACCCATCTGTGTAGATAATCACGTTACCTGAGCGAGCATTATCCTGAATTAGTTGCTGGATTTCCACTTCCGTGGCCCCTGCGGCCACTCCCTGCACTCCCGGCTTAATGTGATTATAACCCTGCACAATTCTGACTGCTCCGCTGGCACTCTGACCCACTCCTCTCCACGCCTAATGTTCTCCAAAGGGCACACCTGCCTGATCGTATCCTCCGCCTGGGCCATCCATGATTTCCCTCTTATCAATCGCTGACCCTTAACTGCGTCCAGCGCCTCATGCAACGGGTGATCTGTGTCTGCAGCTACTCTGAGTTATGCCTTCGCCTGCATCACCTTGAGCCTACCAGCAACAGACGGCAAACCAAGGATGTAACGCATACACACTACTGGGGTGTCTCTGGTGCATCCCAGAATGACCAGCATAGCTTCGTTCTGTATGCGCTCTAATTTCACCAGCTGACTCTTTGAGTCAGTGAGCAGACCTAGTCCATAATCAATCACTGAGAGGATCAAGTGCTGGTATAGTGTGAAAAGCATTCTCTGCTCTGTGTCCATTGCAGCCATAGTTTTAAGTGCATTGAGTCCCTTTTTAGATCTTGTCATAACCGTCTCCACATGGTCCTTGAAGGACAAGCTCCTGTCAAATGTGATTCCCAGATACTTCAGTTTGTTCTCTCTGTTGACGCTTCTACCATCTATCGTGAGGCTTGGGACATCAGCTCTCACAATCCTGTTGTCCAGAGAGCACCACAAAACAGCTGCCTTTTCTGGGTGGATGACAGAACTCATTTCAGTGCACCAGTCAATCACATTGTCTACTGTTGCCTGTAGCTCCTGGGCTGTTTGCTCCCTATCTCTCTCCTGCCTATATGCAAGAATATCATCTGCAAATGGTAGTATCCTACCAACCCCTGGTGCTTCTATGTTTGCAATCTTGCTCGTATACACATTAAAGAGCACCGTTGAGATTGCTGATCCCTGTGGCAGTCCCGGGGTTGAAATATGTGGCTCTGTGGTCCATGCACCCAGACGGAGAGCAACCCGGTGAGAATGTAGGACGGCTGCTATCCAGTTCACCAACCAGGGATTGACCCCCTTCTCCATAAGTACGGTCATCAAAATATCATAGCGAACTCTATTGTACGCATCCTCGAGATCAAGCGCTGCCGCCATCATTTCCTGTCTACTCTGGAACCCCTCATAAACATCAAAGGCAAAAGTGGCTGCATTTGACCAGGTATCTTTTCCTGGCCTGTAGCTCCCCAGGCCTCTTGGAAGAAGCTTCCCCCTTTCCAAGAACTCTTGCAGCTTGACAGCGACTATCTTCTCTAGAACCTTCCCAAATGTATTTTGAAGGATGATGATCTTAAAGCCACTAAGCTTTGAATGATCCTTGAATGGTTTTGGGAGATGGATGAGATAGCTGTGCACCCAATTCGGTGGTACTGATGCTATCCTAATGCTCTGGTTAAAGCAGTCGGTCATTTCCTTTAGGTCTGCATCGCTCAAAGCCTTCATGTGGCCATACCTGACCCCATCGGGCCCTGGTGCCGTGTCGTTTGCCTTTTTCAAAATATGTTTAACATCTTCAACCCGTATGATTTCTTCATAATGCATATTCTTTATGGTGCCAGATAACTCCTCTCTAACTGCATCTCTGGTGTCTGCATCATTATGATTGGTCTGCTCTAAAAATCTCTGGAGAAACGCCTCCCCTTCCTCTTTGTCTGTTGTCACGAGCACACCATCATCTCTATCAATTGTTCCCATTGTCGTAGGCCGATCTTTTCTTTGCATTTGCCTGTGCAGCTTCCAGAATTTTCGCAGTGTTTTATCACCTCCAATCTCCTTCATGAAGCATTCCCATTTTGCTTTTTTTGGCCTCTGCAGCACAGCGCTTGAAGATCTCCACCTTGTCTTTTGTGATAGACAAATTGATGGGAAAGACATTAGACTTATAAAAAACATATATTGGAAACAACAACATTGATAATGAAGTGGGACAATATCAACCTATTAAGAGAGGTGTTAGGCAGGGATGTGTAATGTCTCCAGATCTTTTTTTCCCTTATACAGTGAAAATATTTTCAGAAATGTAGAAGACATACATGGAATCAGCATTGGGGGACGACACATAAATAACATTAGATATGCAGATGATACAGTACTGATTGCAGACAATGCACAGGATCTGCAACAATTAGTAGACGCGGTTGTTGTACACAGTGAGCAGCTGGGGTTTGAATTAAATTGTAAGAAGACACAGGTTATGGTCGTCACTAGGAAGAACAAAGTACCACAATGTAATATACAAGTAAATGGGAATATTCTTCAACAAGTGAATCGGTACAATTATCTCGGAACAGTCAAATCATCTGATGGGAGATGCCTTGAAGAGATTAGAACAAAATTCGACATGGCGAAAGTAGCCTTTCGCAAGATGAAAAACATTCTGACCAATAAAAAGATGTCAATTGAAACGAGAAAAAGAGTGTTGAGGGGATACATAGAGCCTTAGTTAGTTAGTCGTAGTTCCAACCTCATAGCAACGGGTTGTCCCCATTATGCTCCGTTCCTGTGTCAGTGAATACCGCACAAAATGCTCCCCACTGCCCAATGTGAAAAGTGGAAAAGACAGGAGTCTCGACAAACAACAGCCCGCACAGATACACTGTGCATAATGCCGCCGCCAGAATGTCAACACAATAGTCCCCAACGAAACATCCAGTTCATCTCTGATGGAATCGGCAGTCATTTTCCCATCTGGATGTTTCCTAGATGTTCACCCACACAGTCCACGAAAATATAGTTCATCGTCGATGGCAGTGGCAGTCAACCAGAAGCCCAGCAGTCACGCATTTCTGCATAAGGCAAAAACCGGTCAACTCTGGGACATAGCCATCTACCATCGCTCCGAACATGCAGTCACATTCCAAAAATCCTCGGTCAGATTCAAAAGCACTTCACACGAATCTCACAGCTCACAGTGTCGCGCCACACACTCACTCAGTAGCAGGGCGACGGAACCATCAAGCCTCCTTAGTCGCCTCTTACGACATGCGTGGTAGGCTACAGTGTTGCTATTCTTTGCTTCCCTTATGGGCCCCGGCAACACACGGGAGACATAGAGCCTGTTCTTTTGTATGGATGTGAAACTTGGACAATGAGCAATCAAGCTGAAAAACATCTGATGGCTGCACAAATGTGGTTTCTGAGGAAAATGCAAAGAATACAATGGACATATAGAAAAATCAATGACCAAGTACTACAGGAGACAAATGAACATCGTAGATTGATTAGAGAAATTAGACGTAGACAGTCAAAATTTTTTGGACATGTTATGAGAAGAAATGGATTGGAGAACTTCCTGACAACTGGCAAGATCGAAGGGAACAGACCAAGAGGAAGACCGAGAGGAAAATACCTGGATGGCTTGGCCACATGGCATGGACGAGACAGGAACACTGAGCTGATCCACGACTCTGGTGATCGAGTGAAATGGCGAGTCATGACCGCCCACTCTTTCCGGCATGGCACATGATTGATTGATTGAACTCGTGAACTCGTTGTTTCCCTTAGAATTCACCCCCCCCCCCAAAAAAAAAAACGTGTACTGGCTCTAGCAATTGTGGTGGAGTGGCTAGCATGTGTCTCTGCCAGCCCGGTTGTCATGCAAAAAGCTCCCTGTACTTTACTTGACGAAGACTTGAGTGAGAAAACCAGTTATATGTTTCTCTAATCATGAAATCTATGTTCCTGGGCATATAAGAAGATGTTGCAGCCTGTGACACTGCCAGCTGAAGAGAATGACATACACACCTAACTAGCACCAGATGAGGAACTTCGGATTTTATTTTTGTATACACTCCATTGTTTACACCTGTCATGAGAGATGCATTGTCAGTGCCGAGTGCAACTAGTCTTTGCAACTCAAGTCCATTCTTGTTTAAACAATCTTTTAACGTATTGCATATTGCCTGCGCGTTGCAGTCACTGACTTCAACTAAATCGTATTAAAGGGAATTAAATTACGCGAATACTGCTTTTACTCCCTCGCTTCAGTTCAAGTTCGGCTTTTCAGTGTTTCCGAATTGGTTTTTAAAGTAATTTTTACCCACCCCAGAAAAGCACCAAAAAATATTGTGAAGCACCAAATTCACGCGTCCGCACTAAACGCAAATTTTGGCACTAAATTATTTGAAAAAGCACTAAATTTGGTGCGAAAAGTGTCAAAATGGCGACACTGAGGGTATCCCCTCGAGGAATGTTTTGGTCTTTTTACTCGTACCTTCTTTATACTTTCAGGATGTCTGTCCAGAAGCCCGGTTTGCGAACACTGGGCACCCGGTGTTTTTACCAGCGTTGACACAGCACCGCGACTGACCTTAGGAAAGCCAGCTCCTTCCTCCGGCAACTCTGCCTTTGTGGCTAGCTACCCCTTGTTAGTAGACGTCGTTGTCGCCGTGTTGCCTTCTTCGTGTCCCGTTCACGGCTTGCGGACCCATCCTCCTGTATGATCCCAGCGGAAGCCAGCTCTTCCTCTGGTCTCTTTCTAATAAGGCACGGGCCTCCCTCTGGACCCTAACTATCGCTGCGGGATGGGGTCCTTGCAAGATGTGCCACTCCACCACAAGCAGTCGTTTTACCGGCGCTTGGTTGCAGAGGTTCGACTTTGGATAACATTTTCGATCGAGTGATCGCTACATCCAGCTTGGGTGACCCGTTCTTCCCTGGTAGGCTGGTGGCTCCCGGGTCGGCATAGAACCGTAACTGTTATTTCTGTTTTGTTGAGAGGTTGCAATCTTCCGGAGAGGTTTCGTTGTTTGTTCTTCTTGAGAGACGGTGACTCGCATTGTAGGCAAAGTTGACCCATGTACTGCGTATCCTTGTCCCATCCAGCATTACGCTTGCTCCATAGCCTACTAGAGGTCTTCTCCGTTGCCTGACCCAGTCTGTTAAGTGCCCTTATTCTTGCTTGTCCTTTCACATCTTGTTGTTTCAGAACGTTATAAGCAGAGTTGATAACAAGGCCTATTTCGACTGCGAATAGTCTGACGGTATATCCTTCCTGTCTCAAGCTTGCGTTAATATCAGTTTATTTCTCCATCTTGTAGGTGTGTTGCTCCTCAACTCTTGACTCGAACGGAACAGTCAGCTCGATTAATTAGTACTAACTGTTGAGTCGACGGAGAGCACACGACAATGTCTGGTCGCAACTGAAAGCTCCCGGTCTTCAGCGCCCCTAAGGCTGAATGGCACATTGTCGGGGCAGTCGACTCTGCTATTCGGCTTTTGTCCAGATTTTATGAAGTATGAAGTGTATCCACCCGGCTTTGACAACCCCTTATTTGCCTGGAGTCTTGCTACATTCACTATGGCGGCCAGTTCGGTAAGAGCTTTGCTATGGTGCCATGTGATTCGGCCTTACCCAGGGCTGCCCTGCACGCAGACAGTACGTGTTCAACGGTCTAAGTCCTTTTGGTCTGCGTGTTGCCCCACAGGGGACATATTAGGTGTTAGGTCGTCGGATATTCCCCATCTAACCAGGTTAGCAGCTGGTGGCAGGAGATCGTACAGTGATCTCATCAAGAAGCTTATTCACAATGGCGGCAAGCGCCATATGTCGTTCCACGAGAGGGACTTGTGCTGAATTCCCTCCCATGACACCCCTGCCCTTGCTGCGGCTGTTGCACCACCTTCTGCGCTCGCTTGTCGTCTCCGCCTTCACTAATCTCCTGGACCACCGTGTCTCTGCGCTGTCTGGCCGACGCCTTTGACCACGCTGAGTGTTGTTTTGGTCGCCAAAGTCTTGCCTTTTGGACTGGGTGTGCCCCATCACTTCCTTTAATTGGAGCGAATTTTGCGCCCTTTCGACTGCCTCGTAAATCTTCCACTTTTTTCCCGTTCTGAGCGCTGGTTGGGGGTTGAATGTTTCATCTATGGACTCGCGCGGCATCATCGCGAACCTAGCTTTTCCGGCTTTGTATTCCTCGACAACAGACTTGAACTAGAACACGAGTTTAGACTTCTTTGAGTACAACGCAACGTCCGACAGACAAGGTGGCAGTCCTCGTGGTTTTGCTGACTTTTATCTCTATAGCTTCCATCGTTCTCCTGCACACTTCGTAGATAAGTAGAGGCTATAGCAGCTTGGGGAGACACCATATCTTCAATGTTTCAATGAGTCTGCTCTTGTCGATGGCTCTCAGACCGTTTTCTGTTGTCTCGCATATGTGTTGTATTGTGTTCTTGTCCGTCAGCGAGGAATCGTACATCGACCTAGACTCTTGACGGGTTCCTCTATTACAGTGGGGATCGCCTGGTTGGCCACTTGACTGAATTTCCGCCATCTTGCCCTTCAAGATCGGCAGGCTTTTTGATTTCTTGGGCTTGAAGCTCATTCTGAACCAGACGATCAATTGATCAAGCCTTTGCAGCCCGCCGTGTGCATGCCTCTCATCTGGTATCAGGATAGTTGAGCATCTGGTGTCAGGATTGTTGAGTCGTCTATGAAGGCCTTGAGTGGCGACATTCTACATTCTTCCTTAAGTCTCGGTCATTGTGAATAGCCGAATACCGCATCAAGAACGACCTGCATGACCATAACAAATAGTATCGGCGAAATCGTACATCCCATTGCTATACCCACTTGGAGGTCAATCCATCTTGTCGTGAACGCCGAGGTGGAGAAATTGAGGGTGAACTCGGAGAAATGCGGCTACAGCATCAATGCGACCTCCTCGGGCATGTGGTACATCCTAAGGGTCAGCCACAGCATCTGATGGGGCACAGAACAGTAGGAGTTAGCCAGGCCCAACCACACCACGTAAAGGTTTGACTTTTCGCTCTTCACAGGTCAACCACACCACGTGAAGGTCTAACTTTTGGCTCTCTGTATAGCCTCCCAGATCATGGTAGCATGTTCCACACATCCGGGGACTCCCGGTGTGCCCCCCTTTTTTACCGCCTTGTCGACATACCTGTTAATTCTTAGGCATGTCGTGATTCTTTTAGCCATGACTGAGAAGAATATGTTGCCCTCGACGTTGAGAAGAAAGATTGGCCTAAACTTGGTAATGTTTGTTGAGTTCTGTTCCTTGGGTATGTAGATTCTATTGGCATTTCTTCACTCAGGACTTATTTGTTGATGCCTCCTCGCGGATCTCAGTATCCTGTGGAGCCGTTTAAGGAAGTTGGGATATCGCCTGTACACTGTGTACGAGACACTGTAGGGGTCTGGTGCCGACCTACCTTTTGCCTTCTCCACAACAGCCACGAGCTCGCTCCACCTCGGGGGCTTGGCGTTGAAACCTATGTAAGTTCCTCTGACAATACCAGCCCTTCTATTTCTCTACGTGGAACGTCGCGCTGTGCACTTTTGCACCCAGTCTAAATGGATACTCCACCTTGTTCTAGGGTATTCCGTAGGAAGCTACCGAAGATTAAATGGCAAGACAAGATACCAGACACTGAAGTCCTAGAATAAGCGTCCATGCCCAGTATCCACACTCTACTTATTAAGAATCAGATTCGCTGGGCTGGTCACTTAACTCGCATGCCAGATCACAGGCTCCCTAAACGAATTTTTTTACGGTGAGTTGCGTTATAGTAAACACTTCCAAGGCAGACAGAGGAAACGCTTCAAAGACAATCCGAAAATCTCACTGAATGCTTTTGACATTCATCATGACACTTGGGAGACTGCAGCCAGAGACCGAAATTCATGGCGTGCATCATTACGCAAGGGTGCAGTCACGTGTGAGGCAATCAGAACTGCAAGAGCTGTGAAGAAAAGGCTGGACAGAAAAACAAGTGCAGGAAATCCTCCTCCAGAAATGTCAAGCATTCTTTGCCCACATTGTCAAAGAAAATTTCGAGCCAAAATAAGCCTTATCAGCCGCCTTAGAACTCACGGCTCCATACCTTCAACCCCACTGGATGAAATGGATGGTCATCATCATTCTTGATGGACAAACAACAGCAGGGTATTCCGTAGACTAGCTGAAGAAAGGAGGCACACTACTTATCCTTTAATATAGGATACCTATATCTCGCCACAAATCATAGACATTACTACAATGAAGAAGAAGAAGAAGAAGAAGAAGAAGAAGAAGAAGAAGAAGAAGAAGAAGAAGAAGAAGAAGAAGAAGAAGAAGAAGAAGAAGAAGAAGAAGAAGAAGAAGAAGAAGAAGAAGAAGAAGAAGAAGGAGGAGGAGGAGGAGGTGGAGGAGGAGGAAGAAGAGGAAAAGAAGAAGAAAGAGCAGGATAATAAAAGAATTAAATAAGTAGATGACTTGTATTTTGTATATTGTATTGCGGGTATATGGTGTTAGACCAATATTTGTATAGTTAGAAAAGAGGGAGAAGTCATAGATCAGATGTCTGCTAACACAATCTAAGAGTAACTTCCCTTCAAGGGCTTCACAAATGGTCGTCTGGAGGAGCTTCATGTCGCGGAAGGTTGGTTAGTTCTGGGAACTTTGTCGTGGTCGTTTCTGATTGAACCATGTCTTCAAATATCAAGTCGATCATGTCCGTGATTGCGATTGCAGTAACTGGAGTGTCTTTGTTTTGTTTAATTCCTTCAACGGACAACTCATCCACATTTCAGAAAAGGATGCAAGAGGTACTTAACTAAACTAGTATTTTAGTTTTACTATTTACAAATTGTGTTTTTACTTATGAAACAATGACTGTACGTTAATTCTAAGCGGAGTTATTAATATTTTTGTGTCGCGATCTACGCTAGGAAGTGTAAAGGAATCTTAGTAAATTGAACACGGCTGAACGCCGCCCAGTAAATTGAGTGCTGAGAACTTCAACTTCTGACTTCTATTAGTATTACTATTACTTTGGCTTGTTTATTTTTAAACGGACAACTTAGTACCATATAATATATCTTTGCGTCCTGAGTGGCAAGGTCTAACTTGACATATTATATTATTATTATCTATTTTTTGATAGGATGTGCCGTGACCTAATTAACAATTAAAAAAGGCCACCAATTGTTTATTATTCATTAAAAGTCTGTCGCATCACTAACATATCTGACAAGATGTATACTTTATTGTGCATTTTGGTAACAGGAAAGTAAAAGTCACATTCCTCTTTCGATAGAATGTCAACAGGATTGAGATGATCGACTTCATTGCACTGGGTTTAATCCCATATGGCTTGGTCTCTTTCTGCAGGGCGGCCTGCCGAAAGCATCGCACAAAGCACGAGAATCTCAGAGTCTCCGAGAAAAATGCACTTGACTTTTAAGACTTTTCCATAGGATGTGCTGTGACCTAATTAACAGTTATAAATAGCTGCCATTTATATAAATGTCATGTGAAATGTTCGTCGTTAGTGAAAGAACAATTCATAACAATGTACTCACACTGTCTTAATGTAACCACTGCACTGCGACAGCTTTCTTTTGTTGATTAAATATCATGCATTCATCTCATCTCATCTCATCTCATCATGTTCCTCTTGTACCTTGCGGTGTCATGGTGAAGTATAAACAGCAGGAGAGTGCTCGCTTGTGGGCTTCATGCATTAATGTAAGTAAATAAGTTTGTAACTGCTGTATAAATTAAGCAGTCACTTCCGCTAATAATTGATTTCTACTTCTGCTCTATAATTACACTATTTTTAGTTTAGAAACTAAACTAAACTGAACTGTATCTAAAAGTGAGCAATTAATAATTAAATACCAACTTTTTAAAAAAAACATAACTTATTTTACAGTATTGTATTTAAAATTATGTACTGCTGCGCTGCTTAGAAAAAAAGTACTCCTTCTTACACTACTGACAGGTTTACAGACGGGTCTGAAAATTGGCTTTCAAAATTATTTTCAGTCATGTCAAATGCTGAAAAATTATACAAGTACACAGATAAATTATTGCTACAAATGAAACTTGTATTCTGTTTAATTTTAGTAGTTAAATTGCCAGTTCTAATTATAAATAAATACAGGTCCGCTACAGTTTAGAACTATTGTATGGGCGCCGCCATCTTGAATTATGTGTTATGACTGCCATATCTCATTTTCTTGGTTGTGCTAAATATTTTTTCCTGAACGCTTTGAAAGCCATGATTGTTGAAACTCTTCATATATGTGTAAAATTGCATGGAGAATTCAAAAGTGCATCAAAAAGTCAAGGTTGGTTTAAAATACAGGATTTATAAGACAAATTATCTTAATGTGGATAAATAAACTTCAAGAAATTCAAGAGAAAAAATTTCTCAATGGCAAACGCTTGCAGTTTAGTAGACGGACCGCTACTGCAGTAATTAGAGTTGTTTCCCATGACATCTTGTCATGTTGGTTTTGAATTCATTGAACCAAACGAGACATGGCTGAAAACCGGAAGTGACTGGAGAGTTGCTAAAAATCTCCAGTGGAAAAAAGATTTATGCCCCCCCCCCCCCAAACTGAGTTTGATAAATGACAATGTTACTACTAGTATGTTATCCCTAGGTATTTTGATTATTTTGTTTTTTTTAATTGGGTATTTACTAACGAGACAACTACAGCCATATAGTATATAGGTCTTAACAGCGAATTCCAACGGTACCTCAATGATGTCTGTATGTAAATTTTAAGCGGAGATATTCATATTTGAGTGTTGTGACCTTTGACAGAGAAATAGCAAATTAAATACTCAGTAATTCGCTCACTGAGGAGATTTGCTTGTGGCCCAGTCAAAGTGAGGGCTTAAATGATCAAAATTTGGCTTCTGACTACTACAACTTATTTGTTTTTAAACAAAGATCTTAGCAACCATACATCATTGAGATTGGGGTAGTGAAGCCAAACTGCTCATGTCATCTATTTTTTTATATGATGCATCGCGACCTAATTAGCAATTAAAAATGGGTGCCAGTTAATTATTATTCATTAATTACCACGTAAATTCTTAACATTAGCTTTAAAACATGGCAAGCTGTATCTGTTATTATGCGGAACAGTGTTACTTAGTTTAGTTTACAGTTTACGCTTGAACTTATTCATTCTTATCGTTATCTTTACAAATTTGTATGTTCTCTTGGCTTCTCTTTCCTTCGCTGTTGTTCTAGTAACTTATGTGCTATGATCTATTATCAAGTGCTTTGCTGACTGGTGCAGGTGATCATGATTCTCTACTCTTACAATCTCTAATAACATTATATTATCAGTCTGTCTATGTACTGACCATATCCCATGTGATGATAAATGGTTGTCAAGAATCTTTTCTGATTTTCTGAGAATTTCTATTTTCATAAATCTTTCCACATGTTGAAGTTGATCTCTTCTCACAATGTGGCAAAAAATGACGACTGCCTTGTTCTGACGTTTGTGATAAATAGTCTTTATGCCTTAACCTCTTTGAAAACATGAGAAGTCAAATAATTAGTATATTTGTTAAATGCCTATCCTATTCTATAAAAAAAAAAAAATTTAGTTGCATGTCCTTCACAGGACGTAGCAGTCAACCCCAGCATTTTGGCTGTTCATGATCCCTGGGCAAGTTTTACATTCAGTAGTTTGCTATTGCTTTCTGACCAACCGGCACTCATACCTTTGTTTTTGAAAAAACCAGCATCGTTGTGTTCCGAACCCAGGTATACGGGATTATGAATGATGCCTGTAACCCCTTCACCATGGGAAGTAACATGTTTCAAAATGTATGTTTCGAATTGATAGCTCATTCAGACTCAATCCGGAGTCACATGCCTTATATTTCACTTCATTCTGATTGCTTAATTGTTGTTTCATATGTTTGCATAGTAATCATCATCATGTGCCAGGTCGATATGTGTGGGTGGCCATGTTTCATCATCTCACATGATCACCAGAGTCGTGGATCAGCTCTATGTTTTTGTCTCCAATATACCATGTGGCCAAGCCATCCAGATATTTACCTCTCTGTCTTTCACTTGTTTTTTTCCTCCTCAATTTTGCCAGTTGTCACCAAGTTCTCAGTTTATTTCTTCTCATAACGTGCCAACAAAGTCTTGACTGTCTAAATCCAATTTCTGTAATCAGTTTATGGTTTTTGCATACTGTTAGATGCAATTATTGGGGGTAAACTGTCCGGGACTCTCAGGTTGACCCAGATTGGTTACCAGTAAATGACTTGGGAAGTGAAGGCGGCCTGTGTGACACTGACCATGTCGTCCCCCATTGAATGTTGATGGATCTATACAAATATGGCGCTAGCACATGTCTTCAGGTTTATAAAAGGTTGTGTACTTTAATTGTTTAACTTTTATTGTAGTTACTTCAGTGTCAGGTTCTGTTTTTGTTGTATGTTGTATTTTGTTTGCTGTTGTTGTTTGCTGATGAAGCTTTATTGCCACAAAGTCTTCAGTTTTTTTGTGATTGTCTCATCTCATCATGTTCCTCTTGTACCTTGCAGTGTCGAGGTGAAGCATAAACATTGTGAGAGTGCACGTTTATGGGCTTCATATATCGATATTCCCATGGACTCTGCTATTCCCTGCATCCAACGTTTACGTGGTCGGCCTCTTCCTCTGTTTCCATCTGGTCTGTACATCATTTTTTGTGATTGTATTCTTATAAATGGTGGCATATCTGCTTCATTCCTTTGCTTATATAAGTGCAAAGTAATACTTGTGAATGTATTTCTCACGTTATTTCAGTGACTTCAAGGGTTACCCCGTGATATTTCTGTGCATTGTGTCTTCTTCTTTCTTCTTCCTTTCACCTCCCAATGAAGACTAGCCCTCAACCAACTCTCACCAACCCTTTGTAGACTTGTTCAAGATATTGTTGGATTTGACAGCTAAAGTTTTCTACAGAATGAGGGCGCTGTTGTCATGGACCAATTGTACATGACATTAACTCACACCCGAGGCACGGTCAATTTCTGCGTGCGAGAAGCAGTTTTCAACCGGGTTCAGGAGAAGGGAATTCTCTCCTGGACTAAACACTCTGCCTTTGACCGTGGTTGAGAGTGGACTGGGTCAGACTCCACCAGCGTGGAGTGAACTAAACAAATTCCAGTGAATCAAGACATGAGGAAAAGATGCTAGTGTTGGATAGGATGCTTGTGTAACTAGACACTCAACCAGTCCTCCGTATTTGCCTCTTATGACATGTATGGTAGGTTGCAGTGTTATTATTCTTTGCTTCCCTTAAGGGCTTCGATAAAAACAAGGGCAATGCATTGTGTAACTGAGCTTATGGTAAATGCAACTGAACATACAATGTGCCTAACCAAATGTATGTTACATTACCTTTGTGTTTGTAAATATGTGCACTAACTGCTATAATACATGTGACATGGCTTAATCAGAGCTACATTACTGTCTTTCTGCAGAATCAAGGGACATTGAACGCACATGTGATGGAATCACAGAAAAACAAGGAACGAATGATGGCAGCGATCAGGCAACAAGCCGGCTTGTCAGAAAAGAATAAATAATCAAACTTTGAGTTGATTCTTGTTTGTCTATCATTACCAAAGAAGACCACATTGTCAGCTCCTGTGGGTGGCAAGCTACTTTATGACCAGGACAAGATGGTGAAGACTTTCGGGGATTGAGTGGACAGTGCAGTCGATCACACAAAGGACACACTTCTTGAGCGGCTAATTCAGCGGGGAGTGAGCGGGATCTGATTGTCAATCAACCCGTAGAGGAAAATGCAAGTGGAAGCTAAATCAGGCTGCAACTGGGGTCATCAGCATGGGAGCTCTTTGTACGCTGCTCAAGAAGAGGACAGGGCGCATGTAGGAATATTCTGAGTGTAGTCAAGTTGATTCCTGATTTCATTTTTGTCAGTTGGAGGTCAGCATGGGTGAATGAATAAGAGTGTACATTCTTAAACATTTGATGAGCTGATGCGGAAGTATCGGGTTCAACCTTCAACCCTATACACCGGTCAGTTTGACTAAAATGTTGACTTCTCATTCTTGACTTGGGGACACAAATTACAAGTACTTCTGAAGCCAGAGTGGGTTTGCCTGATGGCGAGAGACACTGGTAATAGGGAAAGCTAATCAATACACAGAATTCAGCCCAGTGCACTTGAAGTAGTAGCACATTTATGGACTACACTTGAGTCGAAAAGTGAACGAGCGGCCCCACCCCACCCACCCCCTGGGTCGCTTCCTCGATTCTGAATTTCTCAAAGGCCAGGATGTCATGCCAGCAGAAGTGTGACTGTGCTGGGTAGAGCAACGAGCGGTCATGTTGTAGCGGTTATGAAAGTCAATACTGCAGCTGACTACAAGAGATCTATGACACTTCCATGGACAGTTTACTAACATTATCATTAAAATACAGAATTATATAGAAGAGGGTTGGCTGGACATTTAAGATGCCAGTCTCTGAAATCTAAGTTTTCACCTGGCATGGCAGAGGAGTGGTTACACAGCTATCTGATTCCCTTGCCGAAACCTGGCAAAGACCACACAAAAATTCAGGGATATCGGATAATAACCATGCAAAATGCAATAGGCAAGCTGCTGGAGAAGATAATTGCCAGGAAAATATCCAGCCAGCTAGAGAGGCAATGTCGTTTTCCACCTATCTTTGGAGGGTACCGTCAAAGCGAAGAAACTGGACCAACACAGCAGTTTTTGCCTATGATGTGTATGAAGGTTTCCACTAAGGCTGATAATGTGTTAGTGTATCATCAGGGCAAGGATAGAGATCAGGTTGCTATGGAACTACAAACAGAACTCAGTCGCATAGGCACATGGTGTGGTGAAACTAGTGCAATAGTCAACCCAATGACGGCAGCAATGACATGGTTCTCTTTGAATAACCAGATAGTCGACTCTCCAACACCAATGGTAAATCTGTGCTCAAATACTGGAAAGAACAGTCAATGAAATACCTGGGGATACGATGTGATCTCAAGGTTTTAAAAAACAACACACACACAACAAATATGACAACCATGAATGGGCCAACTTGTGATAGAAAACACAACAACCTGAAATGTAACCATATTTTTAATCATACAAGTCACCACATAAACAAAAAATGATCAATTGTAAACAATCTCTATACACCACCTTATGCTTAAATCTATAGTTTGTCCTTTTATCCTGACATGCATTCTATTGTTTAATTAAAACGTGTGCGGCTTCAAGTATATCAGAGTTACCAGAAAACAAAATAGTTAAGAAACGATAAACTCCTTACATTTGTTTTATCACTAAATCCACATCTCTTTGTCAACCACCCCAATCTACTTGTTACCTTTGGACCTTAAATATATTTCATCTTAAGGGGCTGTTGACATTTCTTCAATTGCCCTGAATCCCCCATTATGGCGTAAATCCTCAACCACACCACGCCAAGCGCTCCTATCTTTGGCTATCTATGTCCTCCCTATATCATTCACCTGTGTCTGTAATTCTCTTCTCTGTGTGTTTTTATGTCTCCTGCTATTTTGTTTGCCTTGTATGTTCCAGATAAGAGTGTCTAGTTATACTGCCTTCAGGTTTTCTCAGTACAAATACTATCCAATGCCAGCGTCTTTTCCCCACCTCTTGGTTCACTGGAATCTGTTAGTTGTCTCCATGAGCCCGATATTGGTGATTCTTTCATATAATTTTAGTTCTTATATTTTGTGCAAGCAGTTGACATGTTACAAGCTAATGTGCAAGTCTGCTACACATTTTCTTTATCATGAATTGACCATGGATTCATCCAGTCTTTCTTCTTAGACCTCTATACTACCAAGGCAGTTCACACTCACACAGACAACTCAAAAACTATTTGCTTATTAGACTTCTTCTGTGTTTGTCTTTCGAAAGAACTGTGTCACACCTAGTTATGCATCCCCATGTGTCTATGTGTCCAACTTCAGCATGTATTTGTGCCAAGTGTCTCCTCTAGGAGCTTTAGTATAGTCATTAGTGTGCCTGCCTGCCAAGATGCTGGTCCAGGTGGTCTCCCAGCACAGGCAGCATTATACGGCTCTAGTCTCAACCTTTGCTCATACAAATGGGCACCCGACAATTTTCAGAATGTTCTGGAAATTGTCCGGGAAGGGAAGGCAATGAGAACAGGAAATTACCACCCTACTTTATATGCTATAACCTATAACTATATGAAGAAGGACTCGGTAGCAAAGTGGCTGGACACTCACCTGCCGACCAAGAGGTCATGGGTTCGATCCCCAACTGGACGAATTTGGATTTTCCAAAACTGACCTGGGCACCCAGGTTGACACAGCCTAAAATGGGCACAAGAATGTCTTGGGCAGCAAAGGCAGCTGGAGGATACTGACCTCAATCACCCACCGAGTGCCGACTGACCTCAATCATCCACCGAGTGCCGACTGACCTCAATCACCCACCGAGTGTCGACTGACCTACCCACTGAGTGCCGACTGACCTCAATCACCCACCGAGTGCTGACTGACCTCAATCATCCACCGAGTGCCGACTGACCTCAATCACCCACCGAGTGCCGACTGACCGCAATCACTCACAGGGTGCCGACTGACCTCAATCACCCACCGAGTGCTGACTGACCGCAATCACTCACAGGGTGCCGACTGACCTCAATCACCCACCGAGTGCCGACTGACCTACCCACTGAGTGCCGACTGACCTCAATCACCCACCGAGTGCTGACTGACCTCAATCATCCACCGAGTGCCGACTGACCTCAATCACCCACCGAGTGCCGACTGACCGCAATCACTCACAGGGTGCCGACTGACCTCAATCACCCACCGAGTGCTGACTGACCGCAATCACTCACAGGGTGCCGACTGACCTCAATCACCCACCAAGAGCCGACTGACCGCAATCACTCACAGGGTGCCGACTGACCTCAATCACCCACCGAGAGCCGACTGACCTCAATCACCCACCGAGAGCCGACTGACTGCAATCACTCACAGGGTGCCGACTGACCTCAATCACCCACTGAGAGCCAACTGACCGCAATCACTCACAGGGTGCCGACTGACCTCAATCACCCACCGAGAGCCGACTGACCGCAATCTCACAGGGTGCCGACTAGCCATAAACAAGTATGGGTCCAGCACCGCATGGTCAATGTGCTTTAAGATGTGGAAAAGAGACCTTTACTGACTTGACCTAGAATATGTGAAGGCCTGACACTTCACACCAC
The DNA here is from genome assembly GCA_014155875.1 of Cepaea nemoralis. Taxonomy (NCBI): domain Eukaryota; kingdom Metazoa; phylum Mollusca; class Gastropoda; order Stylommatophora; family Helicidae; genus Cepaea; species Cepaea nemoralis. Next base: position 175,296 of record JACEFZ010019675.1, read on the forward strand.
AATGTCAGTATCTGCTATGGGACTACCATTACTTCCTTGAGACAGATTCCACCCCAGCCTATGGGCTCATCTACCTGTGTGGGGGATTATCTACCTGTGTGGGGGATCATCTATCTGTGTGGGGGATTATCTACCCGTGTGGAGCCTCTTAACATGTTTGTCACAACAGTGGCCTACATTTGCAATCTTTAACTGCTGTGGGATTTTTAATGTGTTCAACATGCACACTAGAGAAACCACCTTTTTTTCACCCTTATCTGAGAATGCTAGGGGGACATGTTATGTCGCAAAACGACCAATGGTACTTGTAAAAAAAAACAACCCAGCCTTATGCTGGGATTTGAACTGGGTAACTTCAGATCTTGAAGAAAACACCATTCCCTCAGCCACACCTCTTCTCCCCTTAGCCACACCTCTTCTCCCCTTTTTCTGCCTATCATCTCCCAGTGAAACACAGATTCAGAACCCACTCAGGCAAATTCCTCACTAGACTTGTTGACAATTGGTTGGATATGGCAGCTGTAGTTTTCTACAGGATGTGACAGCGTGTCATGCCTTTTAGCAGACTCTGTGGCGAAGGGGTTACGAATGCAATTCACAATCCAACATACCACGTTTGAAACAGCTGCGGGCGCTTTGGCAGCAGTCCTCCTTGCGTTCATATCAGTCCAGGTTGTTCAGAAAGCCGTGGCAAACTACTGAATGTAAACTTGCCTAGGAATCAGTCAAAAACTTGCTGAAGTTGACTACAACAAAGGAAAAGCAATGAGAAAGGGAAATGACCACCGTACCTAATATACCCTGACCTAGAATATGTGAAGAGGGACTCAGTGGTAAGGAAAAGGGGCAACCTGTCTCTTTAGTCACCTCTTTCAAGATGCATACAAGGTTACAGTGCTACTACTATTCATTGCTTTGATTCTATACCATTTCCCCTACCCTGTTCAACCTCAAAGAGAAGTTATATTAGGGTCTATCCCTGGCTCAAATTAATAATCCTGTGACTGGGGATATCACAAATAGAATATTAATTTGAAGGTGATTGTTGTCCAAAGAGGATAATGGTGCTAAATCAGTTTCCCTAAAGTACCCCAGTAATACAGGGGCAAATGCATCCCCCTGGTCTGGTTATAAACTTTGCATACAACGGTTACAAAGATGCATATTATTGTGAATATGTCCATAGATAATATCATTGTATATTAACCACCTTTAACTCTAGTATATATTGGTATTACAGGCATGCAAGGTTGGTATAGTGAGCACATTGATACAGTTTAAAACTGGTATAATGGCAATGTGAGTTTGGTATAATGAGAAAACTGGTATGATGGCAATGTAAGTTTGGTATAATGAGAAAACTGGTTTGATGAGCTTGTGAGTTTGGTATAATGAGAAAACTGGTATAATGAGCTTGTGAGTTTAGTATAATGAGAAAACTGGTATAATGAGCTTGTGAGTTTGGTAAAATGAGAAAACTGGTATAATGGCTATGTGAGTTTGGTATAATGAGAAAACTGGTATAATGAGCTTGTGAGTTCGGAATAAACATAAAACTGGTATAATGGCTATGTGAGTTTAGTATAATGAGAAAACTGGTATAATGAGCTTGTGAGTTCGGAATAAACATAAAACTGGTATAATGGCTATGTGAGTTTGGTATAATGAGAAAACTGGTATAATGGCCATGTGAGTTTGATATAATGAGAAAACTGGTATAATGGCCATGTGAGTTTGATATAATGAGAAAATTGATATGAGAAAACTGGTAAAATGGCCATATGAGTTTGTGAATTTGGTGTAATTAGGAAAATGGTAAAATGGACATGTGAGGTTAGAATAGTGACTTAATGAGGAAACTAGTATCACATGTGTATATGAGATAAGTTAATGTAATGAGTATACAAAATGCATATAAATTTGATCTACTGACCAAGCTAATAAAAAAGGTATGTAAGGTTGGTATAATGATATTAGTAAAATGAAAGTTAGTATAATGATATGTCAGTTTGGTGTAATGACAGTAAAATGGAAGTTAGAATGGCATGGTTGGTGTAATGACATTAGTAAAATGAAAGTTAGAATGACATGTAAGGTTGGTGTAATGACATTAGTAAAATGAAAGTTAGAATAATGACATGTAAGGTTTGTGTAATGACATTAGTAAAATGAAAGTTAGAATAATGACATGTAAGGTTGGTGTAATGACATTAGTAAAATGAAAGTTAGTAGCGCAATGGACAGGGAAGGTTGACTCAGAGAGGAAAACAAATCTGGAAATTCAGAACAATGTATTCCCTTAGTGAATTTAAACATAGAAGCTATAAACAAAATATTGCACGATATTTTGCCTGACATATTTTGTTGCACCTTGTCAGGTGCACACTGTAGAGTTAAATATCATGTGAAATGAATAAACAAATTTCTTATTAGTCATAGAGTTATTAAAGAGAACAAATTTCACATATTATATCCAATGAACAATAATCGATTGCTCAGATATATTGAAGCATTATAAATTAGGCAATTCCAACCACTGCCATGCAAACAGAAGGACTTCCTATTCAATCTTAGACTGGGGATAACATATTCTAAATTCGAACAATATCTGTGACTACGTATTTAGTATTTCAGCCAAAGTATTATTAATTTATTCACTTCTAACGATACATAACTCTGCAGTATGAGATGCAGAGAAATATGCCAGGCAATAAATTGTGCAACATATTGTTTATGGTTTTTGTTTAAACCTGGAAATGTCCAAACCAGAAGAGGTCTGTAAATCACCACCTTCATCAGAGTCGAGCAAACAACAAGAACAAAACACCCATACGTCACACCAGATAGCAAGCAAGTGTGAAACTGAACAGACAGATGATGAGAAACATTACTGGTCACATACCAGTGTTTGAATCCACTTCAAGGCAGGGAACCAGGGCATTGACTGGCTGGTACAGGTGGCCTGTGGGATATTGACCGCATCACCAGTCTTCCCGGCCTAGGGGTTAACGTCTTTCTCCGTAATCCCATATATTCTCGTGAGTAACATAACTTGCATGAGAATCAGGAGCGGTTTTTGCCGCGTTTGTAACTTACGGGGTATGTGAGCCGGCCGATCAGAAAGCAATGGCAAACTACTGAGCGTAATCTTGCCTAGTACATCAACAGCAGCTGAAAAATGCTGGTGTTGACTGCAACGTCCTATAAGGGATATGCAACACACAAAAAAACCAGTGAGTGCTGGCTGATCTAAAACTATAGGCTACCACCATATACAGGGTGTATTTTTAATGACTGTGCAGTGTTTGAAAATATTGCCAGTCCAAGTGTTGTATTTACCTATTATGTTGCATGAGCTTTACAGAGGGTGAATACAAAACTTGGACCGGCAATATTTTCAAACATCGCAGTTATTAAAAATACACCCTATACCTTATGGTGTGAACTGGGGGCCCTCACTGTACTTACATGTAAAATAAAGGGACACGTAGAAGAGATCAGATAGTTAGCCGTCAAATAGTAAATTACTCTCTACCTTGATACAACAAAAAATTCATGTAGAAAATAATAATAAACCCTAGGGAGAAATATTTAATCATGAGTTGAGTTCAGAACTGACATCAGTGCACTCAGGACTTCCATACGTGCTCCGCCCCCTCGTTCAACAGCCAGCGAAACGTCATAGTACTAATTGTTCCCACAGCTATCTGATTAAAAGTTCTCCTGGTCTTCCCTCTGGCTCTCAGTTTTGAGATTCTTCCAATCCCCCGCAATCTCATTCTTTCCACATACGGGTTCTCAATCTGTTCCTCTGCCTTCTCCACCTGGTCCCACAAGTGCACGACCACCTCCTCCTTGTCCATAGGCAATCTACCATCAAGAGGTGCCTTCCTTGTAAGCCTATCAGCCTGTTCATTCTCGCGCACCCGCGAACCCCCACATGACCAGGGTAAAATATCCATACAATTCTCACAATCTGTGACCTCTGAAGCGACGATAGCCATTCCACACGAAACATTCCTGTCTCCAACTTACTAAGCATATTCTTTGAATCCGTAATGAATGCAATGTATGTTGCAGTAGTCTCCTCTAGCCAACGGAATGCTGCTGTTACTGCCTCCACCTCCATTCTCATGCTGGAGGTCGTAGTCTCATATGCCAGACTCTCTTTTTTCAAGACTATTAGCCTTTGCAATAAAGCCCCAGCCACTACATCTGTTTCTCACCACTGACACATCGGTGTAGATGACTATGTCACCTTGATGTGTGTTGCTCTGGATCAGCTGTTGCACTTCAAACTCAGTGCGGCCCGCTGCCCATTCTCTGCACTCACGACCCAGTGTTATTATTACATTGTGCCAGTCCGTTATGTTTTCTGGAACTTCAAACCACTCTTTGTCACGATTGATAGTCTCTAGATCACACACCTGAAGTATAGAAAGTTCTGCCTGTGCCATCCAGGACCTGCCTTGTCTTAGTCTGTGACTATGATTTAATCATAAAAGACACTGTAGAATATTGCAGAGGATGTGAAAGGCAAGGGGAAACCACAACATTGCTTCCCCAACAATAAGTTTATAAGCAGTCACAGAATTAGACATGGTGGAAGGTCATGTTTATTCCACTCTGGACTGAACAATATTGGCACAGCAAATAGAGGAGACTGGCTGGAGGTAAATCTGTGGTCAAACAGTTTGTTTGCAACAACCAGAAATCTATTAAGATCTATCCAGAGCCTGTCTACAAGATGAATGAAACAACTGGTTGGTCAGAATAATGCCACAGTTCACCATGTCAGCATGATGACAGACATGGGTCTTCATTCACAGCGATAGGGCAGAGGGCACCAGTGTGTAAGAGTGACTTGGGCAATGACAGGAAAGTCCTTCAGACTCAAACCTGAGAGTGAGATGTAAACTTAAATCCCAAGGCAGATAGACACTGCAAGTCATAAGGCTACTGGCCTAGCAATGTTGGAGGAGAGGGAGGGTGTTGTTGTGAGAGTGAGACCTACCGCCTGGAGGAAAGAGCTGGATAGCTTGACTGGAATCCATTGACACGAAGTAAAGCGAACACAAATGCATACCCAAGTTGAACATAGTGACCTCTGAGACGGTGAAAGGTGAACATCTTGGGTGTCACAAACTCCCCTTGAAAGAGGGGCAAAGAAACAACAGGATCAAAAACTAAATCTTCACTGGTTGTATGGTTAAGATTGTCCCTATATGTCCAACGCACGGCCAGGTCAGTAATATGGTCATCTACTGTACCAATTTGCTGGTCAGTGTGACCAAGAGGTTTGATTCACTTGTGTGCTTAAATTGTCTCTGGTCACCGTGCAGTAGCGGGCTCATTCCACACAACGGTCACGCGGACTTAAATGTTGACTCCTTGTCCTGGACTTGGGGGCGTCAATTACAAGTACCTCAGAAGCCAGAGAGAGTTCACCTCATGGCAGGGGACACCGGTAATAGGGACAGCTCACCCTCACACAGCAACTTGTGACTATGCTCAAGTTAAAAAAGCAACCACTTTTTAAAATAACAAAACTAATTTACTGCATTAGTTCTAGAGATTTATGTGGGCAGGACAAGAGTGAAAACATTGTAGCTGTCACCCCATCAAATAGAGATATTTACGTCGGCAGGAAAAGAGTGAAAACATGTAGCTGTCACCCCATCAAATAGAGATATTTACGTGGGCAGGAAAAGAGTGAAATCAGCCAAACAGTGTTGCAATCAACCCCAAGCCTAGTATGTTTTACTTGACAATTTTACAAATAGCCATTTACCTAATTGCATCTCCTTTGCAGGGTGTTGCAATCAACCCCAAGCCTAGTAAGATTTACTTGGCAATTTTACATTCAGTAGTTTGCCATTGCTTTCTGAATGAGATGGCAATGTTCAAGTCCAACAGACTGGTGTGGGGGACAAACCCACTAACCCACCCCTAGCGAACCGCACAAGCATTTAAACCTCCAGCCACATCTACCTCTCTACCCTATCAAACTGGTGTGAGGAACAAACCCACCCCTAGTAAAACCACACAAGCATTTAAACTTCCAGCCACAACTACCTCTACCCTATCAAATAATGTAGAAAAATGTCCAAATCATTGAGGCAAATGTTTCTTCCCATAGGATTTGATGCATAGAACACCCTACATGATACATAATGACACTTTATAAACAAATGCAAATATCACTTCAACACACAACATTAGGCCAAAGAATGAGTCTAGTTAACAGGAGGATCAGTAACAAATACAACAAGAAGACTTCAATATAAGGAGAGGAAATATCAACATTATATTGTGTGTTCTATTTGAGGAAATATCAACATTATATAGTGTGTTCTATTTGAGAAAATGACATTTTGGTGTGTTCTATTTGAGGAAATATCAACATTAATATGGTGTGTTCTATTTGAGGAAATATTAACATTATATAGTGTGTTCTATTTGAGGAAATAACATCAACTTTACATGAAAACCTCAGTCTGGAGCTGGCGAGAGTAATAATCAATATTGCACCAATATTAGAGAAAACAAATCTGAGATTACAGTCAAATGTAACATATTATTCACCAACTGTACATTTTGGGGTCTGTAAATTTGAGGACCTGTAAATCCAGGGGTCTGTAAATTTGAGAATGTGTAGATCCATGGATCTGTAAATCTGAGGATGTGTAGGTCTGTGGGCCAGTAAATCTGATTGTCTGTACATGTAACCAGCAATACACTGCAGACCATAAACTGGTGACCGTAAACATTGATTACTTCCAGTTATGAAACACCAAACATTCATGCAGTCTCCAAACTTATGTGCAGAGGCACCTTATGGTCTTTTTTTTTTCCTTCTTTTTATTTTTACAGCTCTCTCTCTCTCTCACACACACACACAAACTCAGGCTTAACCAGTTTTGGTCAAATCAAATACCATACCATGAAAATTCAGCGTCTGTGACTTTAGGAAAAGTGAAATGCAGTTTCATAATTACCTAGTAAATGCACTGAAATAGTTTCATATTTCCCTGGAAAATGCATTGAAATACTGTATTTTCATCATTTCCCAGTGAAATGGTTTCATAATTTCCCAGTGAAATGCATTGAAATACAGTTTCATAATTTCCCAGTGAAATGCATTGAAATACAGTTTCATCATTTCCCAGGGAAATGCAATGAAATGCAGTTTCATAATTTCCTGAGTCAAAGGTTCAAAATCAGCAGCGTAAGCAAACTGCTCTAAGTTGATTTTGATGGTGTGAAACATCAGCCATTCAGAAAACAATGGCAAACTACAGAATTAAAATTGCCCAGTAAATTACAAACAGCCAATAAATGCTGAGGTTGACTGCAATGTCCTGTAAAGAACGAGCATCTAATTGAAATCCATCCATGAAATAAATATGTCTATATTCAAATTCAGAAACAAAGAGGGGATTTTGTAACAATTAATTCAGTTGTTTCTTTCTTACACTTGGGCACATAGGTACTTCAGTCTGTTCAGTCTTTCCTCTCCTATTCTTAGATACATACTCTTTCTTCCTTTACTCTGCACATCTGTGCTTAGATCCACTGCAGTCGATTTGGAAAGCAAGCCACTTTGCGCTAATCATCACAAAAGTTTGAGCTTTGGTCATTCAAACAGCAATGGCAAATTTAAAAAAAAAAAATTAAAATTTAATTGCATATCCTTTACAGGATGTTAGCAGTCAACACCAGCATTTTTTTTTTGCTGTTGTTGATGTCTTAGCAAGTCTTACGCTCAGCAGTTTGCCACTGCTATCTGAACAACCGGCACCCATACCATTTACGTCAAAAACAAGCGCAACGCGGCCTGCTGCCAAATAATGGCAAATTACTCAATGTAAAAATGCTTAAACAATCATTAACAGTCGCAAAATGCTGGGGTTGGTTGCAACATCATGTAAAGGACCTGCAGCCAACTAACCCTTACAACCAGTGAAATCCCTATTTTCTTAACTCATGAATGAACACATGTAGACAAGAAGACAACATAAGGAAGGCCCCGCTATACATCACTTCGGTTTACGTCTTTACGCTATAACGTCGTCACAATGGGACATAACTTTACGTCGCTACGTTCCGCCATAACGTCATCACCTGTATTGCTATGCTGCGTTAACGCCACCATTTTACATGTGGAATGTGTTTTTTTTTCTTCAGGATTTTATCGTGTAATCACCCATAATTATGCGTTCAAAGCACACAGTATATGCTGATAGTGTGTCTGGTTGTAAGGGAACCAGGAAAAGTGTTACTCTTGAGGTGAAGTTATATGTGTTACATAATTTTAAGGCTGGCGATCGGGCTGTTGATATTGGTAAAGTCCATGGTTTACCTTCAACCATGCAGGTGCTGACAAAATCAAAGAGGGGGCTAAAAACATAACCCCTTTGAGTGCTTTCAAGATCACTCGTACCAGAAGTACTCTTATGAAGAACATGGAAGCACTATTGGCCGTCTGGATTGAAGACCAGAATCAACGGAATATGCTTGTGAGAAGATGGTTATCCAAGAGAAAGCAAAGTCTCTCTATGAAGATCTACCTAAGAAAGTGGGTGAGAGCAGTACTAGTAGTGCTAAAGATAGTTTTGGAGAGAGTCATGGTTTTAATGCCTCTACATCCCAATAACTCTACCACTCGCCCTCCAACCCACCTCTATGTAGCCAATAAATATCAACAACCATCAAAATACACATTACATAATACACTGTAATTAATTTGGGAAATAGTGTTTCGCTATACGTTGTTTTACTTAAAGTCATGTTTTCCAAGAAGGTAACCACGACGTTAACTGGGGCTTTCCAGTATTGGTCAAGCTTAATACAAAGGCTAGTTTTGTAAACATCTTGCAGGAAGAGAAGAGATTTTTGTTTTGTTTGCATTGCTTTTGAACTCAAGTGTAGTCCATGCAAGTGATACCACTTCTGGTGCACTGGACTGATTTTTGCATGTGGAATAGCTTTCCCTATTACCAGGGTTCCTCGCCATCAGGTGAACCCACTCCTACTTCAGAGGTTCTTGTAACTTACATCCCCAAGTCATGGACGAGGAGTCAACATTTTAGTCTAACTAACCGGTGCAAGGGTTGAACCAGCTACCTCAACATCAGCACACAGGAAGTTAAAAAGCAAGCTTATCCAGAGACAAGATAATCTCATTAAAAGTCTCTGTCAAAATAAAGTCAAGAGTCATCCTTGTACGCACCTGAAGGCATATGGTGCTAGACATATATTTGTATAGACCAGTAAGGTACCCCAGGGGGTGTGTCAACACCCCACTGGCCTCTTTTACTGCCAGTACATATTTTAGTCTGCATAAACCTGGCAGTTTTGGTCTTTAAAATCAGCCCCATTGAGGATTTGAACCATGACCACTGGGCTGGTAAGTGAGCATCTAGCCACTTTGCTGCCACGGCTCCACATATTCGTAATTGATCTGGTTTAATACTGGGGATAGATCTGCAACCAACAAGGGGCGGAAAGGGGGAGGGTGTTTGTGGACAATTATATCATTAATGTGTCCAATTTCTGATGCAGACAATGCCATCACTGTCTTTGTCACAGATACTGTTATAATCAGACTACGTTCTGTCACAGAAAATGTACCTGCCTACATAGTCATAGACATGTTTTGTAATATACCAACATTTCAGTCACAAACATTAACACAGATACATTTCTGTCACAAACATTGACACAGATACATTTCTGTCACAGAATTTAATAAATGTCCACAATTGACATACACAATTTAATCAATCAATCTGGGAGTCTCTGTGGCGAAGTAGTCAAGCTGTCTGACTCGGGCTCCGGAGGTTGTGGGTTTGATTACGGGCCGCGCCCTTCGGTTCATGAGTGCAATTTTTTTAGGAGATTCCTGAGGGTCATTGCTGGAGCTATGGAGTTTGTGATGTGTCCACAATTGTTATGCACAATTTAATCAGTCAATCTACATTTCTGTCACAGAATTATATGTGTCCACAACTGTTATACACAATTTAATCAGTCAATCTGCATTTCTGCCACAGAATTGAATTCAGTTATAAATCCGCAACTGTCACAAACATCTTTATCTACATTTATGGCACAAACATATTCAAACACATCTGACTTTCTGTCAGAAATATCTACAAAATGAATGTGTACTTCCATCACAGACATTGTCAATAATGTTTCCACATTTGTCACACGCATCTTCATTATGCAAATACATTACTGTCACAGTTAATTAATATGCATTATTTCTGTGAATATATCTTTAATAATATGCACACAAACAGCTGTATGTCTGCTGTGCACACACGTCAATTTTCACTGATGATTCTATACACACATACATAAACGTGTGTGTATATTTCCTGCAAATATACACGTATGTATATATATCCACACATATCCGCATGTACGTACTCAAACACCAACAAACTTGCACCCTGATGCATATGTGTTTGCATTTATACACGCAGACTCACGCTTACAAACATACGAGTAGATTCATGCAAAAATTCAAAACATATACACAAATACAAACATATATAGTGCATATAGTTGTACTGTACTATAAAATTAAATTCAGAAATCTACTACAATGCCATCATTACAAGGGTTAAGATAAAAAAAACATATATATTTACAATGATGGATTCCTAATGATAAAAACATTATATGTTATTAATGATGAACCCTACCAATAAAAACTCATTATGTCATTAATAATGGATCTCTCCCGATAAACATGTCATTAATGAAAAATCCCTACTGATAAAAACACATTATGTCATTAATAATGGATCTCTCCTGATAAAAAAAATTTTAATAATGAAGAATCCCTACTGATAAATAATCATTATGTCATTAATGATGGATTCCCCCAGACAACATGTCAATAATGATGGATCCCTTCCGATAACATGTCATTAATGATGTATCTCAACCAATAAAAACAGTATAAATCCACAATGATGGATTCCTACCACATGACGACTACATATAAAGTTGAACAAACATGAACGATGTAATCAGCAGTTTTTGTTTAAAACAGTCCACATTTGCATACATTTATGACATATCCCCTCGATTCACAAACAAACAGTAGTGAAGACAAAACACAAACACACTTAACATATGTATAGAACAGATCCTGGCTATTATACTAAACATTGTGCCTCTCTTGTCTGCTTGTCCCACATTCGGCTAATTTCCCTGTTTCAACTCTTCTATTAGTATGTCCCATAAATTTAATTTACCTTATGGTTTTCACGATTTATATTTTGACACATGCAGCTGTCACAATACATTAGTATTGTATTTTGACACCTGCGGCTGTCACAATACCTTAATGTTATATTTTGACACCTGTAGCTGTCAAAATACATTAGTATTGTATTTTGACACCTGTAGCTGTCACAATACCTTAGTGTTGTATTTTGAAACCTGCAGCTGTCACAATACCTTAGTGTTGTATTTTGAAACCTGTAGCTGTCACAATACCTTAGTGTTGTATTTTGAAACCTGCAGCTGTCACAATACCTTAATGTTATATTTTGACACCTGTAGCTGTCACAATACCTTAGTGTTGTATTTTGACACCTGCAGCTGTCACAATACCTTAGTGTTGTATTTTGAAACCTGTAGCTGTCACAATACCTTAGTGTTGTATTTTGAAACCTGCAGCTGTCACAATACCTTAATGTTATATTTTGACACCTGTAGCTGTCACAATACATTAGTGTTGTATTTTGAAACCTGTAGCTGTCACAATACCTTAGTGTTGTATTTTGAAACCTGTAGCTGTCACAATACCTTAGTGTTGTATTTTGAAACCTGCAGCTATCAAAATACTTTTATGTTATATTTTGACACCTGCAGCTGTTACAATACCTTTGTGTTATTCCTTCCGATACATTAGTGTTATATTTTGACACCTGTAGCTGTCACAATACATTAGTGTTGTATTTTGATCCCTGCAGCTGTCACAATACATTAGTGTTATATTTTGACACCTGTAGCTGTCACAATACATAAATGTTATATTTTGAAACCTGCAGTTATGAAAATACTTTAGTGTTATATTTTGACACCTGCAGCTGTCACAATACCTTTGTGTTATTCCTTCTTTGTCCACAACATTCTCAACATTTTCTTTACAAAATCCACAGCCCCACTACATTAAGTTTCTTATGAATTTCATTACTTATTGTTTACCATATCCTTCAATACAGATCACATTGCGTTGATGTCAATGGTAAGAGTGTCTGCCACTAATAAAGCAATGGCAAACTACTGAATATACAAATTGCCTAGTAAATCACAAATTGTCAATGCAGGTTGGAGTTTAAAGCAATATCCTGTAAAAGGACATGCCACTAACTTTATGTAAGCATGAAGAAGAGGATAACAAAATCTTGCTAACATTTATTTTATGTGATCACAACTATAGCAACCAGGATTTCACTTATATACATATTATGGAACACAACCCTAAAGTTTTCATTATCAACTGCAAAAGAATAAGACACAAAATGGCTGTGAATGCGGCCTGGAGAGGAAAACAAACCATGTATCCAACTCTTGAATACAAATGAGCTCATCTCATTTATTTGTCATCTACTCTTTCAGATCCAGGTGACCTGTGAAGGACTTTCCCCTATAATTCTCAACCATCACGTAATATGTTCTCAGACTTTTTACACTTGGTTGGACCATACTGAAGAAATCTGGCTCCCCTAGTGTATTCTAGTGCTTCTGGGACAGAAAGGGTGAAAGGATATGGGGTTAGTCATGGAGTGAGGCTCAGATTTATTTGCCTAAATGAAACATAGGTGATCCCGGACGAGCTCCCACAGCAGGTGATAAGGTCAGTATCACACCGGCTGCCTTTAATTTTGAGTAAAGTAAGTCCATTGACACGCTGAACAAAGTGCTCATTGGTCTATACAATTGAGGACCTAGCTCCATATTCCCAGTGGGGCAAAAGGGTCATTTACTTATGAAAGGAATACCACAGCATTGATATGCCAGGAAAGGAATACCACAGCATTGATATGCCAGGAAAGGAATACTACAGCATTGAAATGCCAGGAAAGGAATGCCACAGCTTTAAAATGCCAGGAAAGGAACACCACAGCTTTAACATGCCAGGAAAGGAATACCACAGCACTGATATGCCAGGAAAGGAATGCCACAGCTTTAACATGCCAGGAAAGGAATGCCACAGCATTCACTTACCAGGAAAGGAATGCCACAGCATTGACATGCCAGGAAAGGAATACCACAGCATTGATATGCCAGGAAAGGAATACCACAGCATTGATATGCCAGGAAAGGAATACCACAGCTTTAACATGCTTGGAAAGGAATACCACAGCTTTAACATGTCAGGAAAGGAATACCACAGCACTGATATGCCAGGAAAGGAATGCCACAGCACTGATATGCCAGGAAAGGAATGCCACAGCATTCACATGCCAAGAAAGGAATGCCACAGCATTCACATGCCAGGAAAGGGATACCACAGCATTCATATGCCAGGAAAGGACCGGTGCTACTACACTGAAGGGGAAACAAACCCTGAAGTTTATATAATCATGGGCTGGCATGCCATAGCTTCACCACAGGGACAAAAACCTGACCCCCAGCCAAGCTAGCAGACACTTACAAACACAAACCCTAACATCAATATATATTTATATGTACAGGAAATATGCCTTATTCATAAACATGTAATAAAACATATTAACAGATATCAAGTTTCAGTGAAACCTTATCTCTGTCAAGTAGCAACACATACAAAACAATATCACATCGCAGAAGGCTAATTATTTTATTTTATGTGTTCCAAAAGTAGTTTCCTGCTATGGGTCTATGACAGGTAGGTCTAAATGCACGGAGAAATAGATGGCCAGACTTTCCCCTCGGTGAGACAATGAACGCAGGAGCCGAACCCCGTCCAACCACACTCATGACTATCAGCACTGCTCGAACAGATCATGATGTTTGGCTAAGCTATAGTATAGTGAGCCACAAGTTGTGTCACTTGTGCGCATTTAATTTCGGCCTGTGGTTTGATACTTGGGAAAGATAACACCTGTTTCATTAAAATGTGATTTGTATTAACAAACATTTATTGTACTGTGATAGGATAGGCCAGGATTCCTATAGACATACAACGGAACAATCACAAAGCAATAGTAATCAACTATCAATATTTCATGTCATAAAAACAAGTCAGAGCAATCTATCTACCTTACATTGTCTGCTTCTAAGCACATTTTGAAAAAACAAAACAAAAATGAAATAACTCAAACACAAGTTAATGAAAGCAAAACAGGAACTTTCCTTCAATGTATACACATTGCTGGTTATGAATCCACGATTCCAAAAGCCATACAGACAGTGGCGTACGTGCTTGCCGGTCTCTCAAGTCACATAGTTAAAAAGATAAGGACCAAACAAGAGAGACCAACCCGCTGCTACTTAGGTAGGCTGACAAAATAGTCATGATCTGCTGCTTGCCCAGAATAGACAGACTAAAATGTTTGACAGAATCACTCCTGCAGAACACAGGGGGATAGCAGGGCAGACTCCAGCAAATCAAGATCCGAGGAAAAGACTATCGCTAAATACAACAGACACTGAGAAAAGCTGACAATAGTATCAATAGAGGGTCATTTGTGTGGAACACACAGTATAATGAAATAAAGGGAGAATTAAAAACATTCCTTTATCTGGGAAGGCTAGGTATCAAGTCTCACTACCCAAGAGGAGGTCAGTATGGCCAAATGAGTAAGAACGCATGTTCTTAAACATCCAGTGTGCTGATGCCAAGGGGTTCAATCCCTACACTGGACAGTTGGACTACAATGTTGACCTCTCGTCCTTGTCTTGGGGACGTAAATTACAAGTACCTTTGAATTCGGAGTGGGTTGGCCTGATGGTGAGGGACACTGGTAATAGGGAAAGCTAATCCACAAGCAAAATTTAGTCCAGCACTACTAGAAGTAGTATGCATGGACTACGCTTGCGTTCAAAGCGAGCAAGCACCCAAAAAAAAAAAAACTACCCAAGAGATCAAGGGAGCGTGTGGTATCATGAGATAGCAATGGTTCTTGGAGAAATCGCCAGCCCAATGCTGAGATCAAAGCTGGTATCTTCTGAAGCAGACACTATAACCTCTCAGCCATGGATTCCTCCACCGCATGCATGCTAATTCCCTTTATGATGATGTCATCATTGTGACTGTTAACCAATACCTGGCAAAACTCCTAGCTAATTTACTTTATGATGCTGTCATCATTGTGTCTGTTAACCAATGCCTGACAAAACTTTGCGAGCTAATTCACTTCATACTAACATCACAAAAACATGGGGGAAAAACCACTACTATAATAAAGCTGAAGTAAATAAATCACTGCATAATTCACATTTTAAAAAACTACAACTAAATACTCAGTTCCAAATGAAACACTCATTTAAAACACTAAAATCTGACAGACAAAATATAATAAAAACAACCAAGCAAACTTGTCAACGGAAGTTTACAACCAATATATCAGAATATAAAAATTGTAAGAAAACTTCCACATCAAATAACATAAAACAACTTAAAAACAACGCTGAAAACTTTCCTCATCTTACAAGTAAGAAATTCAGTAACAACATTATAATGACAATTCTGAGGCAGTGTTTAAACAGATGTACATATTATATATTCATTTTTAAAAAAACCAGGAAATCAAAGAAACTTTATCCACACAAACCCACGCATACAACATAGACAGCTGTTATCTCTTCGGACCCTCAGGTCTGCCCCGGTCCTGCTGTGCGGCCGAGCTTGTTTCTATCACGTTCTGCAGAGCGTTGGGTGTAAGCCACTCTTTGGGTATAGCCCGTTCTATAAAAGGTATGCAGGAACTGACATAGGCCAATCGGTTGACCCAGCTTGGCAGCTCTTTGCCACACAGGATCTAGTGAATACAAATAAATCATATGGTCTTCTGTGGTAAATTTAAAATAGGAATGGGTAATTGCAATTGACCCAGTTTGGCAATTCCTGGCCACACAGGATCTAGTGAATATAAATTAATAATATTGTCTTCTTTTCAGGCAAATTTAAGACAGGAATGGTAAATGAAATTGAGCAAACAATGCCAATCATCAACAACAAACCAGCCAATCATCAACAACAACCAACCAGCCAATCATCAACAACAACCAACCAGCCAATCATCAACAACAACCAGCCAATCATCAACAACAACCAACCAGCCAATCATCAACAACAACAAACCAGCCAATCATCAACAACAACCAACCAGCCAATCATCAACAACAACATACCAGCCAATCATCAACAACAACAAACCAGCCAATCATCAACAACAACCAACCAGCCAATCATCAACAACAACAAACCAGCCAATCATCAACAACAACCAACCAGCCAATCATCAACAACAACCAACCAGCCAATCATCAACAACAACCAACCAGCCAATCATCAACAACAACAAACCAGCCAATCATCAACAACAACCAACCAGCCAATCATCATCAACAACAAACCAGCCAATCATCAACAACAACCAACCAGCCATCAGCGACAACATCAAACCAGCCAATCATCAACAACAACAAACCAGCCAATCACCAACAACAACAAACCAGCCAATCATCAACAACAACAAACCAGCCAATCATCAACAACATCAAACCAGCCAATCATCAACAACAACAAACCAGCCAATCATCAACAACAAACCAGCCAATCATCAACAACAACCAACCAGCCAATCATCAACAACAACCAACCAGCCAATCATCAACAACACACAAGCCAATCATCAACAACAACAAACCAGCCAATCATCAACAACAAACCAGCCAATCATCAACAACAAACCAGCCAATCATCAACAACAACAAACCAGCCAATCATCAACAACAACAAACCAGCCAATCATCAACAACAACAAACCAGCCAATCATCAACAACAACAAACCAGCCAATCATCAACAACAACAAACCAGCCAATCAACAACAACAACAAACCAGCCAATCATCAACAACAACAAACCAGCCAATCATCAACAACAACCAATCATCAACAACAACAAACCAGCCAATCATCAACAACAACCAATCATCAACAACAACAAACTAGCCAATCATCAACAACAAACCAGCCAATCATCAACAACAACAAACCAGCCAATCATCAACAACACACAAGCCAATCATCAACAACAACAAACCAGCCAATCATCAACAACAACAAACCAGCCAATCATCAACAACAAACCAGCCAATCATCAACAACAAACCAGCCAATCATCAACAACAAACCAGCCAATCATCAACAACAACAAACCAGCCAATCATCAACAACAACAAACCAGCCAATCATCAACAACAACAAACCAGCCAATCATCAACAACAACAAACCAGCCAATCATCAACAACAACAAACCAGCCAATCATCAACAACAACAAACCAGCCAATCATCAACAACAACAAACCAGCCAATCATCAACAACAACAAACCAGCCAATCAACAACAACAACAAACCAGCCAATCATCAACAACAACAAACCAGCCAATCATCAACAACAACCAATCATGAACAACAACAAACTAGCCAATCATCAACAACAACAAACCAGCCAATCATCAACAACAACAAACCAGCCAATCATCAACAACATCAAACCAGCCAATCATCAACAACAACAAACCAGCCAATCATAAACAACACACAAGCCAATCAACAACAACAACAAACCAGCCAATCATCAACAACAACCAATCAGCCAATCATCAACAACAACAAACTAGCCAATCATCAACAACAACAAACCAGCCAATCATCAACAACAACAAACTAGCCAATCATCAACAACATCAAACCAGCCAATCATCAACAACAACAAACCAGCCAATCATCAACAACACACAAGCCAATCAACAACAACAACAAACCAGCCAATCATCAACAACAACCAATCAGCCAATCATCAACAACAACAAACCAGCCAATCATCAACAACAACAAACCAGCCAATCATCAACAACAACCAATCAGCCAATCATCAACAACAACAAACCAGCCAATCATCAACAACAACAAACCAGCCAATCATCAACAACAACAAACCAGCCAATCATCAACAACATCAAACCAGCCAATCATCAACAACACACAAGCCAATCAACAACCAACACACAAGCCAATCATCAGCAACAAACCAGCCAATCATCAACAACACCAACACATAAACCAATCATACCTGTGCAAGTGCTGAGGTGAAATGATTGCAGTTCTTGTTGAGTAAATGATACTGGTCACCCCTAAACTCCTTTCCGAGTTCCTCTGTAATTTTGCGCACATCGTCTGGAGCAAAATCTGTGTAGCCCAAACATATAGCCTCTCTGTAAGAACACAACAATAAAAATAACCAGTCATTGCACACACAGGATTAGCAGCCGAATCAAAAGCTCACTGTGTGGGTGTCATCAGAAGGTGGAAAAAGCATCCCAGCGGCACGAAATGGAATACTGCTTGGCTAGTGAATCCATAACTTTGGGAAGGGAAAGTCCCAACTGCAACCCCCAGTGGTAGAGTTAGTTGGTTAGTTAGTCGACAGATTATCCTCATTGTACATCGAACTATTCAGTCCACAAGTGCTCAGATCCCCTCCTCAGCAAATCCTGCAGCGTGTAGCGGCTAACGACACCAGTTCTGTGTTGGTTTATTAATCTTCTTTGGCATCCTGTGTACTGTTCTTGTTTGGCCACACCTCTTTTAACTTGTTGTTCTCGCAGCCTGACCATGGTTGTAGATTCACAGTCATCACTTGGTTTTCGCAAACGACTTACTTCTTGTAGAGCATTCAGAATGTCCATGGCTTGTTTGCCTTCCACAGCAGCCCTACATGCAAGCCTGTCAGCCTGCTCATTTCCTTGTACACCCGTATGCCCTGCCATGAAGATGAAACTAATCTTTGCCAGCCGAGACAGTAACAACTCTCTTTGGCCCCACCTCATCTCTATCTTCCTGAGCATACTCATTGAGTGACTAAGGAAACATGCCCGAGTCAATGTCTGTGTCTCGAGCCATGTTATTGCCTTACTTACTGCCATGACTTCAATAGTCAGGCTACTTGTGGTCAAAGCAAAAGCACCAGAATCTTCCTTCACAATTCTGCCTCCGGCCTCAGCCGTAAAGGCCTATGAACTTCTCACTCGTCAAACAACCGACCCATGAAAATAACTGACACAAACTGCATTATTGTCGGAGACTTTAATAGCCGTTCAGAAAGATGGGGATACCCAGATACTGACAAAAGAGGAGATGAATTGGAGGACTGGGAAATAGACTCAAATCTCCATCTACTCAACAAAGCGGATGACACACCGAGCTTCTACTCCAGAAGATGGCTTACCATTTCTACTCCAGACTTAGCTTTCTGCACAGGAGACATCCTCCACAAAATCGATCGCCATGTGCTGGACCAATTAGCAGGTAGTGACCACAGACCAATCAAGCTTGTAATGAATATGGAGTATGTTCCACAGGAGCAAAGCCCTTGCCCCGCTGGAATTACAAACGAGCAGATTGGGACAGATTTGCCATACTAACAGACAAATATTGTGAAAACATAAATACACGATATGGCAACATAAAGCAAATGGTGGAAAGTCTAAACAGAGCGATAATACAGGCAGCCACTGAGTCTATTCCAAGAGGAGCGAGGAAAAATTACAAACCATACTGGACTGAAGAACTACAAAGTTTGGAGGACAAAGTTGAAGATGCCAGGAAGACAGCAGAGAGAGAACAAACAATTGAAGCGAACATCTCTCTCAAAGCCATCTCAGCAAAATATAAAAGAACAGTAAATCAAACAACAAGAGATTGTTGGAGGGAAAAAACAGAAAACCTGAATTTTGACAGGGATGGAAACAAAATATGGAAACTAGTGAAAGCCATGAACAATGAAGGACCTAGAAACAAACAAATAACAATTAAACAAGGAAATGCCTTGCTTACAGGAAAAAAGGCTGCAAATGCACTAATGGAACACTATGCAAATGCAAACCACATTAGTATTACAACCGAACAGAAGAAAGCAATCAAAGACAAACAGATTCATCATAGAAATACAGAGACAGCAGCAGAATATATGATGGCAAATCTAACAATGAAAGAAATGGAACAGGCAATGAATACCCTAAAAAAGAAGAAATCACCAGGAAAGGATGGAATCACAAATGAAATGCTAATAGGACTAGGCACCAAGGCAAAGAAGAAACTACTAGCAGTCCTAAATAACAGCTGGAAGAGAGGAATAGTCCCACAGGCATGGAAGGAAGCTATACTAATACCAGTCCCAAAGAAAGGAAAAGACCTGGAAGAACCAAATGGCTATCGACCTATCAGTCTACTTAGCTGTGTAGGAAAATTAATGGAACGCATTATCAATGACAGGCTAACATGGCATCTGGAAGAAAACCAACTCTTAACACCACACCAAGCAGGATTCAGAAAGTACAGATCCACTGAAGATCAAATAACCTATATAGCTCAGGAAATAGAGGATGCCTTCCAAGAGAAAAAGCACACACTAGCAGTCTGGATAGATTTAGAAAAAGCATTTGATAAAGTATGGAAGGAAGGACTGAAAGTAAAACTGCAAAAAATGCATGTTTGTGGAAAAATGTATAAATGGATCAGCCACTACCTTGAGAACAGAACTGCCAGGACAAAAGTACAACGACAAACAAGCAAAATGATGCTGTTGGAGCAAGGTGTCCCCCAAGGAGGAGTTCTTTCACCAACATTATTCCTAGCATATATAAATGACATCACAGAAAATTTTCCAGCCAGAGTACACACATCCTCCTTTGCAGATGACCTAGCCATATGGACATCAGAAGAATATATTAGTACAGCTAACAGCAGAATACAGCAAGCCTTATTAGCGCTAGAGGACTGGTCAAAATCATGGCTAGTGAAGATAAGTGAGGAGAAAACAACATGCACAGTGTTCTCCCTCTCAAATAAAACTCAGCAACCTAAGCTGGTATTGAATGGAAAAATATTGCGCCATGAAGAAAATCCAAACTATCTAGGAGTCACCTTTGATCGTCGCCTGACATGGAAGACACAGGTTGAGAAAAATCGAACAAGAGCAAGGCAGAGAATGGCAATCATGAAAAAGCTTGCTGGTACAACATGGGGAGCAGATGAGAAAGTTCTCAAGAAGTTATATACTGGACGGGTGAGGCCAGTACTGGAATATGGCATTGCAGCTTGGGCAACAGCAGCTAAGTCAAACTTTAACAAAATAAGTAGAGTCCAAAACCAAGGAATGTGAATCATAACTGGAAGCCTGAAGACAACGCCTATTAATGAACTAGAAAAGATCACAACCAATCAGGATAGAAGAGATAGCAGAGCCCAGCAACAAGCAGAAAAATTTAGAAGATTGACAGACCACCCTATGTACAACAGATTTAATGGTTTTGGAAAAGGAAGACTGAAGCGTAGCAACTTTGTAGAAACTGCAAAACGAAAGATTAGGGCAGATCCCATACTTAACATATCAACAGTCAAACCCATTTACAATGCACACAACTTCCCAGCTTGGAGACAGCAGCAACTGCCTGAGATGATAGAAAACATTCCTGGTATTGAGAAAAAGAACACTCAGCATGAAACTGAAAGAAGAGAAATAACCCTAAACTACATAAAAGAATATTACCCAAGCAGCAATTGGACCCATGCATATACAGATGGATCAGCCAAAGATTCAATTAAAAATGGAGGAGGAGGAATTCTCCTTAATTTAAAAAATGGAGTGATAAAAACACAGTCAGTGGCAACTGGAAAATTTTCAAGTAACTTCAAAGCGGAGGTAGAGGCTTTGAAAACTACAGCAGAAATGCTCTTGATGGAGGAAAATAAAGAGAAGCAAATAGCTATCTTCACAGATGCAAAGTCAGCTGTCTCAATACTGAAGAGCAAAAACAGCACAGAACTAGCTGACCTAAGAGCAGCACTCCATGGTCTATGCCAGAAATCCAAACAAGTTGTAATACAGTGGATCCCATCACATTGCGGTATACCTGGAAATGAAGAGGCTGACAGGCTAGCAAAAGAGGGCGGACGACTACCACAGCCTGACATAGACATAACCTATAATGAGGCAAAGAGGTTTATAAAAAGCACTTATAGAACCAAATGGGAATCAGAGCATCCAGGCCACCAGGAGGATGATGCATATTACAAACTCGACCGAAGAGAACAAGTAGCAATCTTCAGACTCCGCACAGGACATAACAGGCTGAAACACCACTCGTTCAACAAACTAAAGATAGGAGATACCGATGAATGTAATTGTGGAACTGGTAAAATGACAGCTAAACATTTTCTGCAGGAGTGCCCAATATATGCAGAACAGAGAAAGATATTTTGGCCCACGCCTGCTTAATTTGAGGACAAGCTCTATGGAGATATCCACAAGCTCAAGTTGACTACAGCTTACTTTAACTACATTCAGGTTGACATCTAAAGGTGCATGAAGATGTATTTAGACTGCCACACTTCATACCACAGGCATGTCGGTTACAAAAGAGTCCCATAGGCGTGAAATGGAATATTGCTTGGATAGCAAATTCATTACGTGGAAAGTCCGAATCAAAAGCTCACTGTGTGGGCTTCGTAAAAGGTGGAAAAAGTGTCCTAGTGACACGAAATGGAATATTGCTTGGATAGCAAATCCATTACGTGAAAAGTGAGAATCAAAAGCTCACTGTGTGGGCTTCATAAAAGGTGGAAAAAGTGTCCTAGTGGCACGAAATGGAATATTGCTTCGATAGCAAATCCATTATGTGGAAAGTCTTAATCGAAAGCTCACTGTGTGGATGTCATCTGCAGACTGCATTCTTCTGGTTTCCGGAGGAACAGTCTATGGTGAACAGAAGGCCCAATATACGGAAGTGAGGCTAAGCAGCCATGTGCATGACGTGACGATTCCTTGGGTGAGCCCAGTACCAGAGCGCTGTGTGATGGCTCTGCAAGTATGGAAGCCTCCTTGGATGGCGGGGAATGCCCATGGTCTGCCCCTGCCTTCCCTTGAGGGTTGACCAGGATGTCTTTGGCTGTTCTATATGGGCCAGTTAACCTGGTCAACAAATACCAGCAGAAGTCGGATGTGTCGGCCTAACGGCGCAAGAACGCAGCTCTGCTGTAAACAGGCACAACGCAGTCACATCCGGAAAAAAAAAATCCGGATGAACGCAGAAGAAGAAGAAGAAACAACCGACCCATATGTGTAAATAACAGCATAACCCTCTAAAGAATTCTCGGAGATCAAAGCCTATACTTCCGCCTCCACAGCAGCCAGATTTTCTTGTCTGCATTTTCTGTCTAGTTGGAAGCAAATTGAATAGGATGTACAGAACTCTTTTGGCACTTGTACCCAATCCTCGCCAGGTTCTAAGTCCTTAAGTGGACACACCTGTTGAAGAATGTCTTCAGCTTGACATATCCACAACTTTCCTCCTTTTAACCTGCTGCCCATAACTTCTTAATTTCGCTATGCAGTGGATGGTGTGTTTGCGTTGACTCTGAGATAGACAAGCACTCGGCAAATTTGTATTCTGTCCCCCCTGGTTGAAAAATTAAGAAGGTAGCGCATCGCCCTGCATGCTGTATTTCTTGTACATCTAAGAATAATATGCACAGCTTCATTCTGTATCCTTCCATCTGCTTATGGCTGAGTAAGGATCGCCATCGCATACTCCAAAACAGAAAGGACCAGACCCTCGTAAAGAAGACATAGATGGCGCAGCTCAATTTTCCGCCGCCACCACCCGCATTGCAGCCAAACCCACTTGGCCTTTGTTATCATCTGGTCTATTTGCTCAGTATAAGCAAGGCTTTGATCAAATCATATCCCCAGATAATTCATTGCCTGCATTCTTTCCACAGTCTCTAAACACAGATTTACAGTTGGAGTTGGTATTGTCAACACTCAACACACTCCTGTGATAGAGGATGGGAAACACCCCACTGTGTGACAAACGCAACCCTGGAGACCGAGTATCCACTGGTGTAAATGGACAACTCTGCAGCTGAACAGAGCAGGGCACTCACTTGTCTTGATTGTCAGAAATGGCTGTCACAGGCAGAGGTAAAAGACTCCTCATGTGAATGTGGAA
This sequence comes from Cepaea nemoralis, assembly GCA_014155875.1. Taxonomy (NCBI): domain Eukaryota; kingdom Metazoa; phylum Mollusca; class Gastropoda; order Stylommatophora; family Helicidae; genus Cepaea; species Cepaea nemoralis. The sequence goes on from JACEFZ010019675.1 coordinate 199,549, forward strand.
GACAAGGGAAAACCTCCACATCATCTTCCCAAGATTTCATGAACTTGAAGGCAACAGAGATGTTGTTCCTGAGACGAACGTTGCAAATTCCTTGGATTGCCAGAGTAACCAACGATGATTGCCTGAAAGAGGCTACTGAAACTAGAACATTATATACAACCAAAGGAAAGAGACAAACAGCTTTCTTTGGTCATGTGATGAGAAGACGGGCATTGGAGAACATCGTGACAACTGGTAAGAATCAAGGGAAAGAGAGGCAGAGGCAGACCAAGAGAAATGATGCTGGATGGATAGAGAAGGTGGCATGGAGGAATATCATCAGCAGAGCGGATCCAAAACACCAAAGACCGAGATCTGCGGAGAGACAACGCCTATGCAAGCTGGCAGGGCACTTGATGATGATGAGCATATCCATTACATGGAAAGTCAGAATCGAAAGCTCACTGTGTGGATGTCATCTGCAGACTGCATTCTTCTGGTTTCCGGAGGAACGGCCTATGGTGAGCAGAAGGCCCAATATACGGAAGTGAGGCTAAGCAGCCATGTGCAGACTGTGATGATTCCTTGGGTGAGCCCACTTCCAGAGCACTATGGGTTGACCCTGCAATTATGGAAGCCTCCTTGGATGGCGGGGAATGCCTATGGTCGGCCCCTGCCTTCCCTTGAGGGATGACCGGAATGTCTTCGGCTGTTCTAAATGGGCCAGTTGGGATAGAGATAAAACCATAACAGCGAAAGTCGAACATCCTTTGAAACACCCAGGAATGTTAACCCAGTCAACAAACATCTGAAGAAGGCAGATGTGTCGGCTGAAAGGTGAAAATGTCGCAGCACTGCTGTAAACAGGTACAACGCAATTACTCCAAAACAAACATTCCAGACGAATGCAGAAGAAGAGGAGGAGGATATATCAGTATGCATTCTAAATCTGTTCTCTTCTTCATGTAGAGGCACATGTATTTCCTCTTCTAGCCTGGAGTATAGGTCAGTTACTTTCTTGTGCCTGTGTGTTACTGGAGGAAACATTTAAGGAAACAAGGAACAGTAACACTGTAACCCACCATGCACATCGTCGAGTTGGATCTACTACCCACATCACAGCACTCAGGACATTCCCATAATGCTTCGTCCTCATCTGCAACAGCCAGCGAAGAGTGCCACTACTAATGATACCAGTCAATCAATCAGGTGCCCTCTCCACAATGAAGGCTGGCTGCAATGGATCTCCAACCCTGTCTGTCTCTCGCCCTAACTATACATTCTGTCAGATTAATGTTCGTCCATCTCTTGATGTTATCTTCCCACTTGTATCGTTGCCTACCTCTTGTTCGCTTGCCCTCCAGTATGGTTTTTATAAGAGTATTATATCTTTTAACCTGGCAGAAATATTTCACTTGCTTCTTTTTTATTTCTTTTATCAACTATCTTTTCATTCCCAGTTTTTCTAGAACCTTTGTATTTGATTGTTTTTGTTTCCATGAAATCCGACATATTCATTCTATGTCCCCAAGTCAAGTCTATGTCCCCAAGTCAAGGACAAGAAGTCAACATTTTAGTCCAAGTGATCAGTTGAACCCACACCGGAAGTTTAAGAGTGAGCACTGTTATCCATTTGGTCATTCTAACGTCCATATCCACCTGGGTCAAATTCCAGCCAATCCATAAGTGCAGTGCTGAATCATGACCCAGTTACATGCTAACGTCCATATCCACCTGGGTCAAATTCCAGCCAATCCATAAGTGCAGTGCTGAATCATGACCCAGTTACATGCTAATGTCCATATCCACCTGGGTCAAATTCCAACCAATTCATAAGTGCAGTGCTGAATCATGACCCAGTTACATGCTAATATTCCCCTAGCAGGTCAGCATAGTTGAATAGCTATGAACGCATGTTCTTAAACATGATGATGATGATGATGAGGTAAGGGGTTCAACTCCTACACCGGACAGTTGCACTAAAATGTTGACCTCTTGTTCTTGACTTGGGGATGTAAATTACAAGTACCTCTGAAGTTGGAGTGGATTCCCCTGATGGCGAAGGACACTGTTAATAGGTAAAGCTAATCCACACACTCACAATTCAGTCCAGCACTACTAGACATAGTGTGTATGGACTACGCTTGAGTTCAATGAGAGTGAGCGCCCCCAAAAAATCATTACCCAGTTACATGCTAATATCCCCCCCCCCCCCCCCCCCCCCCCCCATAGATGTGAAGTTGCAGTACTGGTCTTGCACACCCTGCTGAGAGAGGGGAAGCAGAGCTCAGCAATACAGTTTCACTGATGGGTACTTCAGTGCTAGGACAGAAGGAAGACCTCTATACCAACCTTATGCCAATCGATGACAGCACTTTTCTAGTTTCAGACGACCTGAGTGTCTATACATCGAACTTACGTAGTTAAAACTCGCAGACTTCCAGAGGGTTTACAAACAACAATAACGTACTTGAACTTAAACTGCTCCCCAAGGTCGTCTGCATCCCGAGGTTCAATCTCAAACACACCAGACAGAGGCAGTGGGTGTCCGCCATAGGCATACTCTGTGCACACACATAACAGTATTGTTACCGTAATATCACTGTATAAAATAATATATGTAGATGTATGTCATCTTAAGCTATGGGGTGTTTGTAAAGTCTCACTACACTTTGTATGTAGAATAAATCTGAAAAATGAAGTACATAATGTCATAAAAAAATGTACTCCACAGTCCATCGTGAAACAATATGCAGAGAAGGGTTGTCATTTGCAGAGTAATTCTTTGCACTCCAAACAGAACAGTGTTATCAATGGAAGAAAGAATTTTTCAAATTTGTTCTGCATACAAAGTGTAGTGAGACTTTACAAACATTCTGTATATGTTAGTATACAATATACATAAGTATGTGTAATCTCATCATATGTTTGCCTACAACATATGTTAGTATGTGTAATCCAATACACCTTTCTGTCTAAAGAAACAACAATGGAAGATGAACTCTAAGGAACACTGACTGAACTAAAATAGATAGTGAAGTTTATACATGAGACAACATTGCAGATATAGACAATACCATTTCAAATGAATGACAGAAGAAGAATCACAATATACCTAATTGTGTGATAACTTAATTCTCTATACAAATGCCCATATTAGGAGACACGATAAATACATATGTGGGCCTTCAAGAACCACATTTGTTAGCAGCACAAGTTTGCCTGGTTTCAGCACTCCAAGAAACACTTAATCTGGCAGTCCAACAAAATCACAACTTTCATCTCAAAAACCATATCTCCGTTGCTTTCAAGCGCTTCCTGATTTGTTTGCTAACACTACATAGCAGAATAGTATACCATTTCTATACTCTTTCTTTCCAATATTTAATGCAAGTGACTTATCACATAAGATACTTTTCATCTAATGAAATGCAGCTTTTGGTTAGTCTATTCTGGTCTTAATCTCCATCTGATGTTATGACTGCCTCCAAATATTTCAATTTAAATACTTGTTTATGATATGCAAGCTCTGTGGCGAATGGGTCACGAATGCAATTCATAATCCTGCATACGGCGGTCGAAACACAGCTGCGGGCGATATGGCAGCAGACGGCCTTGCATTGGTTTACATACAATAGTATGAGTGCTGGTCGTTAAGAAAGCAATGACAAACTACTGAAAGTAAACTACATCCTGTAAAGGATATGCAACTAACTTTTTATGATATGTGAGTGACTTATTACATAAGATACTTTTCATCTAGTGAAACTCAGCCATTACCATGTCTATTCTGCTCTTAATCTCCATGTGATGTTACAATTGCCCCCAAATGTTTGAATGTACAGACTTGTTTATGATATACATGTCATATTATGGCCACATAGTGGTTTAGAGGTACGACGGCCTCAAACCATGTTCATATCCAAGTGTGGGCAATTGTTATAAACTAACCAACCTGAAAAATTATAATCTGCCTTTTTGATCTCTGGATAGTGATTAAAATCCTTAGCTGTCTCGAATAAGGGAGGAAAATAGGAGATCACACACGCACGCTGTGCACATCTAGGATCTCCAAGATATCGTAAACAAGAAGGATGTAATTTGTAACAGTGCTGGCAAAATTCCAGATATAAAAGCTACTTGCAATATATTTATAGCATGTAAATCTATTACGTAAAAGCTGTTAGTATGGAAGAAAACATGTTATAGTATAACACAATGTTAACATTTTGGCGATATATAAACACATGGCAGATCCGGAAAGTCACTTATGATGATGAATCATCCCACAGCACTTAATGAAATGACCCACATACAAACCAAAGTCTTATCTGTGCTGTACATATGGATGCCCAAGTGAGACAACCACAGACTCACCTGTGCTGTACACCTGGAAGCCTGAGTGAAACAATCAAAGACACACCTGTGCCGTACATTTGGATGCCAGAGTGAATCAACCACAGACTCACCTTTGTCGTACATTTGGATGCCCGAGTGAAACAACCACAGACTCACCTGTGGCCATAAACTTGGATGCCTGAGTGAAACAACCAGACACCTGTGCCGTTCACCTGAATGCCAAAAAAGTGAAACAACCACAGACTCACCTGTGCCATACACCTGGATGCCCGAGTGAAACACTCCAATGCCAAGAGAGGATGTGTACTCATTTATCCAGTACTGTGGACAATGACAAGCTTGAATTATGGTTGGTTAAAAAGTGGTCTACTGAGTAGTGTACTAATTGACTAGTGCTGTGCTGTGGTTTAAGTTCAAATCTAGTGGAAGAATTGTTTCCAACTACAAGTGGTTGTGGCTATCAATGGATCCAGCAGAGAGTGGCATCACTGGGGATATAGAGAGAGAGAGAGAGAGAGAGAGAGAGAGAGAGAGAGAGAGAGAGAGAGAGAGAGAGAGAGAGAGAGAGAGAGACAGAGAGAGACAGAGAGAGAGAGAGAGAGATGGAAATTCTGTCGCTTTCAGGAAAGTGTCCAGTTGAATTAGGAAGTAAGAGCAGGAGGAGAAGCAGCAGTAGAAGATGGAGGAAGAGGCAGAGAAGCAAAAGAAAATGAAGAAGGGGGATGAGGAGAAAATGGAGTAAGAAGAAGTAGCTGAAGCAGTAAAAAGAAGGAAGCAGAAAAAGACAACAGAAGCTGAAGAAGAAGAAGGCAGCAACAGCAGCAGCTGTTGGAGGAGGGGTAGACAGATGAAGTGGATAAGCAGCACAAGAAGAGGCAGGAAGAATCTGAGAAGGATGAGCAGAAGAAAAATATGAGGATGAGCAGAAGAAAAACATGACAAAATAAAAACGAAAAGTGGGCCTAGAATTGATACTTGCTCTTAAAATGGGGATCAAAGACCTCTCTGAGAAGGACAAGTTGGCAAGGTAAGCAGGTAGTCACGTCACATTGAACCAGTTCCGTCACTTGATACCCACGTGGCATCTAGGATCACATTTAACCTGTGTTACAGGCAACACGTCATCCACCACAATAGCTACAGGGGAAAAATAGATATGGATGGCTGATAATTGCCGCAGACCCACGGTCCATGAATAATCTAACCCACTCACCCAGTTTCATTAACCTAACACAACTCAACCAGTTTAATTAACTTAACCCACCCACCCAGTTTCATTCAGTGCATACACCAACATCTTGCCATACACATTCACGCTTAATTATATGTGGCAATTAAACTACATCATACATTTATCCAGTTTCTACACGACAGACATTCATATATCCAGTTTCCACAGAGACAGACATTCATGTCATACATTTATCCAGTTTCCACAGGACAGACATTCATGTCATACATTTATCCAGTTTATACAGGTGCAGACTCATTATGTCATGTAAAACAAAATATGTATGAGTGGCTCCTGCACATGAGAGAGAGAGAGAGAGAGAGAGAGAGAGAGAGAGAGAGAGAGAGAGAGAGAGAGAGAGAGAGAGAGAGAGAGAGAGAGGGGGGGAGAGCAAGAGAGAGGAGGGGGGAGAGCAAGAGAGAGGAGGGAGGGAGAGCAAGAGAGAGAGAGGGGGGAAGGGGGAGAGAGAGAGAGAGAGAGAGAGAGAGAGAGTAAACACAGCAACTGTGTACACATCTTAATCTCAATCCCAGTGAATAGAAATTCAATATGGGAACATGAACAGCGAAAATAAATAAATAACGGGGTGACTATTTGCAAGGGAACTGCGAATATAAAAAAATTATATTCGCAATGGAAGTAGGTCACGTGATTATTCCTATATGTGTTTCCATATTAGAATATTTTGTTGATCTATTAACGTGTCTCAGTAGCATAGTGGTTAGTGTCTCCGCCTGGTACACGGGAGCTCAAGGATCGATTCCCAGCCGGGGAGGTAACATCTTCATTTTCAGGAATTAGGTGACACCAATGCTAGTCTAATGATTTCGCTTTAGGCATATGTTTTCTACGGATTTTGTGTATTAGGTGTTGTTTATCTTGCTGCACAAGAACCTGCGCACTTGTCTTTCTGTTCTTATTTGTCCTCTACTTTTGTTGTCTTGGGAAAGGCGCTTAGCCATCCGAACACGAGTTCTCTCTCTTTCTCTCTCTCGCTCTAAGTCTCGATCTCCCACCTCTCTCTTTCTTGTCTTTACCACTCTTTAATGTCTTTCAATACATCTTTCCCGTATCTCTGACTCTCACACTATCTTCGTTATCTATCTCTCTCCTCTCTCTTTTCGGAAAGCCTGGTGTTTGAATTGCTTATGTCTCTCTGAGGCGAAGCATATTACTGGAGGCCATAGAAAGTATCAAATTAAGAGAATCATCACTGCTGCGATACTATCAGGACATAAATAGTAGGACGGTAACGTAAACAAACATGGATGCCTGGTAACAGTAAGTGTACAGAAACGAAAGTTAACCATTCTTGAACTTGCCTGGGGACAGAATTATTTGTAGGGATCATTATTTGTATTGGGGATACCTGTTCTGAAAAATTATTCTTGATATTTAAACAGGACTAACGTAATGTAAAAATAAAACAGGGTGCCAAAAGAACGGACAGAAGTAAGAAGAAGAGTGATTAATTAAAAAATACGAAGAATTCTGCAGAATTAAACTTGCAACAGTGAACATTCCTATTTAAATTAACCACCTTCTTAGACTTCTTAATGGCCCACACTAAAATTGACTAGTGAGCAGACGCTGTGACATGTTTGTTACTTCCCGCAATTTGATTGCGAATATAATTGTTTTCTATTCACAATGGAATTGCGAACAGAGCCGCCCAATAAATAATAATAATACTGAAATAACGTCAATCAAATATGTAATGATTAAGCTAAACCACACAAAAAATCTGACATTTCAGCCCTAATGATCTTTTTCAGGAATAGCACAAATGGATCTATAGAAAAAAAATTGGGAACCTTTGCATTAGGGAGATCACATATACTTTAGGAGTTAAATAGCCCTTTACAATAGCGAGATCACACATACTTTAAGAGTTAAAACAACCCTTTACAATGGGGACATGACAAATACGTTAAGAATTCAAATGACCCTTTACGAATCACACCAAACAAATGTAGAAAGTGAACTCTTACCATATCATATACATTAAGGATGACTGGCTCCTGAGCCATGGCTGGTGAAAACAAGTCAACCAAATCAGCACACGGTGGTGAAAGAAACGGCAGAATTTCTCCTGGAAGAGCCAAACTGCCGCACACTCAAACTATACAAATGCCGTCTACACAAGCAAACATCGTCTGGCTGAAATACAACAAACATAACAGTTTTACAATAAGTTTCGCTGAAGATCTTCTTCTTCTTCTTATTCGTTCATCCGGAGTTTTTTTTTTCGGATGTGATTGCGTTGTGCCTGTTTACAGCAGAGCTGCGTTCTTGCGCCGTTAGGCCGACACATCCGACTTCTGCAGGCATTTGTTGACCAGGTTAACCTTCCCGGGGGCTGAAGATCTATTAGTGCGAAGCTGTAAATAGGTTGCTCTAAGTAACAATGTGTTCTTTGGTCATGTGATGAGCGGAGAGACATTGGTGAACATCATGGCAACTGGAAAGATCAGTGGGAAATGGGGCAGAGCAAGAGAAATGATGATGGACTGAGATGATGGTGACATGGAGGAATGTCACCAGCGGGTTGTACAGAACATCAGGACCATGATCTGCAGAGAGACATGAACGTCTAAGCCAGTTTCCATGAAGATAAGGTGATATTTAAAAACATGATGGTGATATTTAAAAACATGATGGTGATATTTAAAAACATGGTGATATTTAAAAACATAATGGTGATATTTAAAAACATAATGGTGATCTGTCAATAGAAGATCAGACCTTGAAAGTCAAGCCGTAAACTGACTGCAGTTTTACAAGCAAAGTATAACAAACAACATCAATAAATAACAAAAATACCACATATTGTAAACTACATGAGAAAACAAAGAGGACAAACACAAAATTCTCTCAGTTCAAAGAACAGAATAATAATATTAACAGACTAAGACCAGCAGATGAAGATTACGTGATGTGATACTGATAGTTTAGTTGTGTTAGAGGAACACACATTTTGGAAGTCAAGCCGTAACCTGGTACCTGTTTTACAAATATGTATTGTCAATATCCTCAGTGGCTAAGGGGTTATGGACGCAATTTGTAATCTCATATACCTGGGTTCGAAACACAGAGGTGCTGTTTTTTTTTCTTCAAAAAAGGTGTAGGTGCCGGTCGTTCAGAAAGCAATGGAAACTACTGAACGTAAAACTTGACCAGGAATCACGAACCAAAATGCTGGGCCAGATCCCCATGTCACTCCACGCTGTCGCATTCTTGTCAGACGACGGTGATCCATTTACTCCTCCCGAGGTGTACACGTGCTCCCACAAGGCCGCAAATACGTCTGCCGTATTTAGTAGATGAGATCCAGATAGACTATCATTTCAATATCATAGAGGAACCAACCTTGGAAGCCAAGCCGTATCCTGGCACCTGTTTTACAAATAAAGTATCGTTGACTAACACCAATAATTAACGAAACTACCAAGTATTGTAAACTAAACGAGAAATCAAGGAGGACAAATACAAACAATCCCCAAGTCCAAAGAACAGGATACTGAAGTCTGAAGGAGTGAATACAATAGTAACTGAGGATAGAATATTATATATAGATCATAGAAGAAGAGGGTACACACTGGAAGTCAAGCCGTAACCTGGCTGCAGTTTTACAAGGAAAGTAACGTATACTAACACCAATAATTAACGAAACTGGCACATATTGTAAACTACAGCAGAAAACAAGCAGAACAAACAGGAAATGTCCAACGATGTAAATACTAAATACCTGGGAGTCGGTCAGTCAGCAGGCAGGAAACAGACGACAAACTGTTGATCTCTTCATTGCTGCAGATGAGTCATATAAAAATTACAACCAACTTCCATTTCAAAGGAACAAAATATTTCCTGGTGACGTTAAAATTAAACCAGTTTTAAATATGGACAATGTTTTAAAATATGTTATTCAAATATATAATAACATATGTTGCACATATATTAATTTACAGGATATTGTTATTTGTTGAGAATGTATTAATTTATATTTGTGCCCTATTGTTTTCGCATTGGGAAAGATTGAAGTGCTGATTACGTCAACGTGTTTAGGGAGGGAGAGAGGAGGGATGTCTGGATACTGAAATGGAGAATTTCCCATGTCTGGTAACCCCATGAGTGTTCACTCCCCATCAAGAAAGTACAGAATACGGTAAACTCCTTGACCCGTCTCACAATCAGGTGCCCTTTCCACGCTGAAGGTTGGCTGCAGTGGATCCTCAACACTATCTGTCTCGCCTTGATTGTTGTACATACATTCTGTCAGATTACTGTTCGTCCATCTTTTGATGTTATCTCCCCATTTGCCTACCTCTTGCGCTGTTTACAACATTCATTTGACAATGTATTTTTCTATGTGAATGTATCATGCACTGTTGATGAATGAAAGATGAGTGATAGGAGGGGTCGAATGTAAGACGGGCCTGCGTACCCAATTTGTAACCCTTTTACAATAAAGTTGAATTGAATTGAATCGCTTACCTTCATCCTTAGGGCCGTGGCCAACTTAGGTATAAAAACAGACCACAAAGCAGTCGTTGCCAATGGCTAAAGTACTAAAACTACTGGCTAAAGGTAGCACAAGACAAAGACCACCCTGGATACCAAACGTTCAGTGACAACCGCAGCAAAAGGGGGGGGGGGGGCATTCCAATAGTAAAACTGCACAGACCGGCAGGATGAGAAGCAGCAGAGAAGATGAAGGAAGAAATCGAGCTAACAGAAACCCTGAAACAGACAAGACGGTTCAAGCCAACAATCCCACCATGGGAACTAACAGTCCCATTTACTGACTGTAGTCTAGCAAAGTCCATCACCAAGGAAACGGAGGACACAGATGCAAGAGACGCGGCCGAGGCGTACATACAAGAAATCAGTAAGGACAACCTCATAATATACACAGACGGGTCCAAGAACGAACAGGGAGAGGTAGGAGCAGGAGTAGTGGTCCCATACTGGAAACTGAAGAAACAGTTCAAACTAACAGACCAGACAGCAGTATGCACGGCCGAACTGGTAGCCATAATGAAAGGCCTTGAGATTGCAGCCGAAAAACCACCGCTGAGACTGTGAATATTAACAGACTCAGTACAAACGCTCGGGAACGTCGCTAGAGGAAACAGACCCGACATAAAAGAGGAGATACTAGCGACAGCCACAAACCTCAGGTACATGGGATGCCAAGTCACCATCGGATGGATACCAGCTCACAGGGGTATCCAGGGAAACGAACAAGCAGACAGAGCGGCGACTCGAGGACTAACCAGCAGTAATAAAATCAGCACAGGCCTAGGTAAAGTAGAAGGAAAGAATATCGTCAAAAATTACATACTCCAGGAATGGAGGAAACTGAGGCAAGCAGCGCTAAAGGTCGTCATGAATATCAAGTACTGGGTGAACCCAGCTACAAGCCACAAGTCAAGACCAACACGAACGCACCGGCAAACAGACAGTTGTAAAGAATCAGACTACGAAACTGGAAAGACACAAGAGAAAACCCATTCTGCTGAGCATGCCTAGAAAACAACACCATTGAACACTATTTACTAGCATGCGACAAGTACAATAGTGAACGAAGGGAGCTAAGAGATCACTTCATCAAAACTGGGACTCCAATGTCAATGACGGAGTTCCTACACACAAACAGTAACAGCAACCCAGAATTACAGCAGCTGGTCAGACAGTTCATCTGCAGAACAGGGAAGGCCACATAACCTCTCTACATTGCATATATTTATATGTTGTTTTTTTTTAAAAGTGTGTGCGTATATATACATATATATCCTAACTTTATTATTTTTTTTAAATACTGAGTGGCAGGGTGAGTGACAGGATGGTGAGTTGGCTCTTACTAGTCTTACGGAAGGGCTCCTGAACAGGGATGACAGGGAGACCTGGTCGTCTTGTTGTCGCACCAACCCATACACCGATGACGAAAACAAGAAAGCAAACGTAGAGGAAGACGAGCAGCTGACCGGGGGAACTACTTGAGACTACACTTAAATTCTCTGCCTTTGCCAATATCGAGTCCTTATGAGGACTGAACATGACCGGGACCAGCCCCGGTGAGAGCAACACAACATAAGACAGAAGAAAATAACCAGACAGCACAACAGAACTGTATCCGGCAAACAGAGCGGAACCAATAAAACCAGTATGAATTAGGACTAACAATCCACACAACCACGGATCTCAACAATAACCGACGCGGAGGAAGCAGGTTGGACGAGACCGAATTTGGAACTTTTGTTTTGGTAATTGGAATTGGAATTTGAATAGTCGTTGCCACAATAAGAATCACCAGTAGAACGAAGCAAAGACCAGGAAAATACATGCCATGCGAAACAGTAAACTTACAATAATCTTAAAGACGAGGCAGTGAGGTAAAATTATGAAAAAGAGCTAACTGAAATCTTTGTAATATTACCTATAGAAAGAAAGACAGTGGAAGAAGAATGGAAGATGTTCAAATCAAGCATTTTAAATACTGCAAAGATAACATGTGGAACCACGAAAAAACGCAAAACACGGATAAAGAAAATAACAAATTTGTGGAACGCAGAAGTAAAACAAAGCTGTAAAAGAAAAAAGGAAAAATATAAAAAGTGGTCGAAGAGCAAACAGAATGCTATCACATAGAATATAGAATAGCAAGAAGACATGTGAATAGAATAGTAAAGAGAGAAAAACAAAAAGACTGGGAGGAGTATGGAGAAACCCTAAATAAAAACTACAAGAAGGCAACTTGAAACTTCTATAAAAAGATAAGTGCAATGAGAACCAGAGGAAAACCCCTTGACCCAACTGAAATAATTAACGAAAATGGAGAACCAATAAGTGAACAAAAACAAATCCTAATAAGATGGAAACAATACTTCGAAAAACTTCTCAATATCCTATCATATGTCACAGGGATTCAAGGAACCGACACAGATGCCACTGAAGAATTAGAACCAGAGATACTAAAAGAAGAAATTATAGAAGCCGTCCGATTAGCCCCATTGAACAAATCACCAAGACAAGATGAAATACCAAATGAACTAATTAAAGCAGCAAGAGAAGTGGGAACAGCATGGCTACATAGACTATTCAACCATGTTTGGGTAGAACAACAGACGCCACGAGACTTGGGAAACGCCATAATTGTCCCAATTTGGAAAAAAAAACAACAAAGGCAGTAAAAGAGACTGCACACAATACAGAGGCATTTCACTGTTGAGTCATACTGGGAAAATATTTTGCAAAATTCTTAAGAAAAGATTACGAACTATTATAGAACCTGTCGTATCCTCCTTTAAAGTGTCGTCCCTGGAGTGAGGAGATCCGACACCCACATTATAATATTATTTTTTTTTCCCTCAATATTCTGGAGAATCCACCAGCTTCCGTCCAACACACTCCATCAGCCTATGGACACCTTTTCCTATCACTCTCACACTGTCGTACTATGCCCCCTTCTCATACTTCCCCAAAGCAACATACTCAACAACTCTTGCTTCTAGAAATTAATAAAGATTAATTTATTAAAATAAAAGTGTAACGTGTATGAGACGTGTATGCGAAGAAAATGTGTGACGTGTTCTATAAAGTGTGTAGACTCTGTCTCTCAGACATCAACTCAGTCAGCTGATCACAGCAAAGATAGACCACAGCACGTTACGTCAGAACAAGTACGTCTCACCCGTTGCCGGAACCATCTTGCCGGATAATGCTTTGCCTCTGTAGACCTCTGGTAATCCAATTTCATGAACATCCGAAATAGACACCGGTGGTATTGACAGTGAATCATGGACCGGTTGCACTCTACACAATGTCCGTTCCTAACGTTCCTTAACAAACTGCACAAGTCTTTTGTAGTGTGTACGCAGTTAGTTAGTTAGTTAGTTAGTCGACAGATCATCCTCGTTGCACATCGAACCATTCAGTCCATAAGTGCTAATTACTAATGTTAATTGTTACTGTACTAACACTAGGTACTCTTAGTCGGTTCTCGGTTCGTTACTACTGTCTGATGCTGGGTGGTGCATCAGTATGCATCACTCTCTTTGATGAATCAATTTCCTTCTAGCGTAAGTTACGTTTCGGTATGCCACTTTATTGACTCTTGAACTGGTGTTCTTCAGAATGGGTTTTTTAATTCTTTCCCAAAACTTGTAGAGTTTCCTTGGATCTGGTAGGGAACCTAGGATAGAAACAACACATCTGGTGATAGTACTAGTCACTGATCCCTTCGGCTGAGTGTAAGCCTATCACCTTGCTTAATGATCTTTAGCTAACTAGACTTAGTCACAGAGCAGATTAGCTACCCACCTAGAGTCGAATCAGGCTATGACAAAGGAAAAATATCAGCAAACAGAATGCGGAACCCCGCCCACCAGGGACACCTACGGGAAGATCCCAATGACCCCTCATTACTCAATTCTCAACTAGTAAAGCTTATCAACACTTCACTAATCTATTCTAGCTAACACTAACAGTGCTAATCATCACACTATAGTTTAACAAGGCCACAGTCTATAGTAATTATAACGAATATATTATAATAAGTTATACCTTAAATGGCACTACTGCAGTCCTATAAATCATATCCACATCTGCCATATAGGCACGTGTAAAATTAAGTCACTAATTAACACACGGTAGATATTATTTCCACTGGCACTGCAGTGCCCTGCACTCTGTCTAGAGCATTATTCAAGTCCACCCTAGTTGATCTCAACTCGAGTTTATATGGCAAACTACCAAAGTTGTCCACGTGACGTTATCCTTTACTCCCCCACACAGGTGGCACAGTGGCAAATCATCCCCTGTCAAGAACTATTTTCCTGGCTTAAATCCTGTCAAAGTTGTCAGTAATTGCCTAGATTCTCAAAACAAGCCAGCTAGTTTCTGTAAACTCCCAACAAAGAGTTTCGATACCAAGCTGCCAATCATCTTGATGTTCCGGAAACCAAGAATTGATAGATGCACTGTTTTCCGTACTAGGTACTTCCGTTTTACATCTGCCCCTGTGATCTCACGGCTTCCATCTGCATTCAAATGTTGACAAACTTGTCACTCTTCTGTTCCGTGGTGACAATCCCAGCAGCCATTTCCGTCTGATGTCCGGCAGTATAGATGACAAACGGACCCATTCCATATCCTTCTCCCTCACCACCAAATGTGTTTATGGGCTGACACGATGTAACCTGTACAACTGTGTTTACTCTGTTAGTACAAATAGATGTCGCTGGTCGATCGTCCGCTTAATCCGAAAATCCTCTGTAATAATCAACCGGATAAACACACGGTTTCATTTTGTGACATAGGCCCCCTCCTAAGAGAGTAGTCCATCTCACTCTTCTCCACCGTGAGTTTAATCCAGATGATTCATTCTTCTTCTTCAGGAGCTGGGTGTCTTGACAAGAAATCCGCTCCAACATTTTCCTTCCCAGGAATGTACTCTACGGTGAAATTATACGGTTGAAGTAACAACGACCACCGCATCAAACGTGCGTTGAGCTTCTGAGAAGTAGCCAGGAACATCAGGGGCTGATGATCTGACTGGACCCGAAACTTAACTCCATACAAATATGGCTGAAATTTTTGCACTGCCCATACGAGGAACAAGCATTCTCTCTCGACGGTTGAATAATTCCTCTCCGCCTGTAGAAGTTTCTTACTTGCGTATGCCACAGGTTTCAAAACCGAAGCATCGTCTTTTCCTTCCTGTAACAAAGCGGCTCCAATTCCAATCGCACTCGCATCCGTTCTCAACACAAATGGTTTGGAAAGGTCAGGGAGCTGTAATACAGGTTTGCTGACCAAGGCCTCCTTTAACTGACTATAGGCATTCTCACATTCTGGTGTCCAAATGATTTGATCCGGTAATCCCTTTTTCAAGGTTTCCATCAACGGAGCTCCCAGTTCAGTGAAATGTGGGATAAATTTGTGGTAGAACCCACACAACGAGAGAAAAGATCGCACATCCTTCTTCGTTTTTGGCCTTGGTGCATTTCTGATTTTCTCCAGGTTCTTCTCTTCTGGAACAATGTGTCCTGGAGTGATGGTGTGACCTAGAAATTCCAGAGTTTGGTAACCAATCATGCACTTGGTTGGACGAGCAGTAAGCCCTGCTTCCTTGAGTCTATTAAACACTCTCTCCAAGGATTGTAAGTGGTCATCCAAGCTGTCACTGGAAATCAGAATATCATCCATGAATGAGATGATGGACGGATCCTGTAACGGATCTAGTAAAGTCCTCATCATGCGTGTAAACACACTAGGTGCATTGCTGAGTCCAAAGGGCATGACCTTGAATTCGTAGTGTCCACTGGGTGTACTGAAAGCTAACAGTGGTCGAATCTCCGGTTTGACTGGTATCTGATAGTACCCCCGACTCAGATCCACCTTTGAAAAGTACCGAGCCTTATGGAGCCTAGCGAATAGCTGAGTGGGATTCGGCAAAGGTTCCACCTGAAACTGTGTATGACTGTTCAGAAGTCGGTAATCTATACACAACCTGTGTTCTCCACTTGGTTTGCGTAACAAAACTACCCCCGCATTGTATGGGGATGTGGATGGTGCAATCACGTCATCCTCCAGCAGTTTTTTTATTTCCCCTTCCAGGGCCTTTTCTTTAGAGAATGGCACTGGGTAAACCTTTTGGCGAACAGGCTCCTGTGTGGTCAAAGTCATCTCGAACTCAACCAACCTCGTTCGTCCAGGTCTATCAGTCAGTATCTCCTTATGAGACTTGAGAACCTGGGTTATCCTTTCCCTCTCCTGGGAGGTCAGATCAGGGTTCACTTGCACATCCCTATAGGTTTCCTGGTGTACTAAGGGATATTCCCTGCCCTCGCTGGTTCCCACTTCTGTCTCCACTGCAACTGCCATTGCCATGAGGTGAGCTGCCTTGTCTCCTGGTCTCTCTTCGTATTTCCGCAAGAGATTGATATGGAAAATCTTCGACTTTCCCCGGATCCAGATCTGATAGTTGGTTCTGGATATCACCCTTTCCACGGGAAATGGTCCTTGCCAACCTATCTCCAGTTTGTTGTTTCCCGTTGGGAGTAACAACAAGACTTTATCTCCTACCTCTAGAGATCTTTCTTTAGACCTACGGTTGTAGTAAGCCGCATGTCTTTTCCTGGCCTTTTTCAAGTTTTGATTTGCCAGAGTCCATCCTTATGGAGTTTTTCTTTCAGTTCCTCCACGTATTGATAGGATGAGATCACTTCTTCTGACGTCCCCTCTTCAGTCCAACTCCTCAACATGGCTTCCAACGGTCCTTTGATTGGACGACCAAACAGCAACGTAGCGGGTGGTAGTCCTGTTGAGCCATGAGAAACTTCCCGATAGGCAAAGAGTGCTGCTGGGATATATTCATCCCACCTATCAGGTTTTTCCTGCGCTAGTTTCCTGAGCATTGTCATCAACGTGCCGTTGAAACGCTCTACTTGTCCATTGGCTTGAGGGTGGTAAGGGCTGGTATGGATGTGGTTAGAGTGAAACACCCTAAATACCTCCTCCATGAGTTTTCCACAAAACTGAGATCCATTGTCCGTCAGAATTTGATCCGGAAAGCCTAATCTGGTAAAGGCCTCCATCAGTGCGTCCGCCACTCTTTTCGAGTCAATCGTAGTCAATGGTATCGCCTCACCCCACATTGTACAGCAATCCATCATTGTGAGTATATACATGTTCCTCTTCCTAGTCCTGGGAAGTGGACCCACGATATCGATGGCTACCCTCTCGAAAGGAGAGTTCATGATGGGCATCTCACCCAACATCACCGGTGCTGTCCAGTGTTTCGGTGCCACCCTCTGGCACTCAGGGCATGACTTCACATACCGACGCACATCATCTGTCATTCCCGGCCAATAGTAGTGGCAGGAAATCCGCTGCATGGTGGCGGCAATACCCATGTGTCCACTAAAGGAGATGGTATGCCCCATATGAAGAATCTGGGACCGATGAGCTTTCGGGACGACCAACTGACCGTATAGGTTGTCTCCCCTTCCTGCTCTCCTGTAGAGTATCCTATTCTTCATGTAGTACTGCCCCCGTCCTGGTGGATCAGCACTTTTCTGCAGCTTTTTGTAGCAAGGACGTAAAGTATCATCCTCACTCTGGGCAGTTCGTAGCTCCCCCGGCATTGGGTTAGTCACAATGGCGTCTGCCTCTTCCGTTTTCGTCTGAGAGCGAGTCTGCATTGCTCCATATTGAATTGGCTCCTGGGCATTCCCAGAAAGACATACCGGCAACCTAGGATGACTGGAAAAATGGGATCGGTCAATACAGCGGCCTTGATGGTGCCGGTGACGTACCGTGACCGAATCTCCACATTAGCAATGGGCAACTTCATGACTACAGCACTCTTCTGTGCAGGCTGTATATCCAAGGTTGCACCTGTGAATTGTTCTGGATGTACTAGATCCGCAGAAATCACGGCCTCCCCGTCCAGTCCTGTGTCGTATAAACACTCCACTTGACGACCGTTAACCTCTACCAATTCCACTACAGGTGGTTTTTCCTGGTCTGGAGTCTCTTCCTCGGCCTCGACCTGTTCGGTGGGCTCCACCTTAGGTTTCCCTGAGCACACGACGAATTGAGTGTCTCCTGACTTTCCCCTGCAGTCAATAGCATTGTGCGTGTTTGACTTGCATTGGTTGCACCATTTCCCTGTCCTAGATTTTCTATTGTCGGACTTGAGTGAGCTCTCCTGGTGGCGAGCTTCCTTGTTGACCTTGGCATTTTCCGTGACAACCTCCTTGGAAGTCACTTGACATGCTGCAAAGTGAGGGTTCTTAGCCTTCGATTTGCAGTCCCTCGTATTGTGAGAGGGTGACTTACAAATTGAACACCACTTCTTCCGACCACGGTCGTTTAGGTGTAGAGCTTGAAGTGCTCTTGCTTCCCTCCTTCTTCTTCTCTGAATTATCCTCTGATTTTTGCACATAAGGTTCCCACTTTTTGGTTCCTGAGTTTTTGGCTTTCTTCTTGTCATGTTTCTCTTGACTTTTGGTGTTGGTGGAAAAGTTCTCCCCTGCCTCCCCATGTACCTCGACGAACCGTTCTGCTAATTTATTCACGAGGTCAATACGTTCCGCTCCTTGTTCTCCCAGGAACGTCCTGAGAGGTTTAGACATTTGCTTCTTCAGCTGGTCGACCACCATGAGCTCTTCCAGACTCTCATAGTCATGTGCAAACCCAGCCAAATCCATCCACTTATGGAGATAAGATTTAGACGCAAACTGTAGGCGGCAAACAACTCCCCCGGTTCTCGTTTGCTGCTCGAAATTTTTTCGGTAGGTATGTGACGTAACCTCGAATCGTTTCAGCAGAGCCGTCTTTAACTCATCATAATTGTTCTCATGTCCTGGTGGCAGGCGAGTATAAACCTCGTATCCCGTCCCGCGTAATCCCTGGGATAGCTTAAGATTCCATTTGTTACGCTCCAGACCCATAGCAACTGACATAGCCTCGAAGCGTTGAAGGTATTGGTCAATCTTCTCTTTGTCCTCCTCGTAGACCGCTAAAGGAACTTCATAGCATGGTACCCATGTCCACCTACTGGTGTTGATCCTGGGATGGAGGAACCTCCAACTGCTCCCTCAGTTTTCTCCATTAGATTGACTCTTCAACTCGAGTTCCCTCATCCGGTACTCGTGCTCCCTTTTCTGTGCTTCCTGTTCAGCTTCTAATTTCCTAGCTGCTTGCTCAGCTTCAAATTTCCTAGCTGCTTGCTCAGCTTCCCTTCTCAATTCCAACTCGGCCTTTCGCTCTTCCCGTTCCGCTTGACGATACTCTCTCTCCACTTCCTGTATGTAATCCGTTAGAGAAGACCCAGCCAATCCCATTTCTTCCCCCCTTGCCTTTAATTCTAACGTGCTAAGTTTAGGGGTGGCCATTATCCAGAGAGGTAAGCTAGCAGGTCTAGTACAATATAACTGCAAATTACTATACAGATATATGAACAAGTACTATAATTCTAGATATACCACACACAGCACATTCACGCAGTGACAAGAGTAGAATCAGGACCACAGACCTATGCAGACGTGTGAAGTGTGAACAGGTAAGATATTAGTCCTAACCCCTATCCACATTCACTCTAGCTGGATTCTCCAAACTGATATCTCCCTCTTATAACTAAGGATCCCGTGTCAAAAGACCCCGTTGTCAGAAGATCCCACTGTCAAAGGTTCCTGCTTGCAGGAGATCTCGCTGTCCAAGGATTCCGTTTACGGGAGATCCCGCTGTCCAAAGATCACATTTACGAGAGATCCCGCTGTCCAAGGATCACGTTTACGAGAGATTCCACTGTCCAAAGATCACGTTTGCGAGAGATCCCGCTGTCCAAAGATCACGTTTACGAGAGATCCCGCTGTCCAAAGATCACGTTTACGAGAGATCCTGCTGTCCAAAGATCACGTTTACGAGCCCCCAATAATGTCGTATCCTCCTTTAAAGTGTCGTCCCTGGAGTGAGGAGATCCGACACCCACATTATAATATTATTTTTTTTTTCCTCAATATTCTGGAGAATCCACCAGCTTCCGTCCAACACACTCCATCAGCCTATGGACACCTTTTCCTATCACTCTCACACTGTCGTACTATGCCCCCTTCTCATACTTCCCCAACGCAACATACTCAACAACTCTTGCTTCTAGAAATTAATAAAGATTAATTTATTAAAATAAAAGTGTAACGTGTATGAGACGTGTATGCGAAGAAAATGTGTGACGTGTTCTATAAAGTGTGTAGACTCTGTCTCTCAGACATCAACTCAGTCAGCTGATCACAGCAAAGATAGACCACAGCACGTTACGTCAGAACAAGTACGTCTCACCCGTTGCCGGAACCATCTTGCCGGATAATGCTTTGCCTCTGTAGACCTCTGGTAATCCAATTTCATGAACATCCGAAATAGACACCGGTGGTATTGACAGTGAATCATGGACCTGTTGCACTCTACACAATGTCCGTTCCTAACGTTCCTTAACAAACTGCACAAGTCTTTGTAGTGTGTACGCAGTTAGTTAGTTAGTTAGTTAGTCGACAGATCATCCTCGTTGCACATCGAACCATTCAGTCCATAAGGCTAATTACTATGTTAATTGTTACTGTACTAACACTAGGTACTCTTAGCGGTCTCGGTTCGTTCTACTGTCTGATGCGGTGGTGCATCAGTATCATCACTCTCTTTGGTGAATCAATTTCCTTCTAGTTAGTTACGTTTCTGTATGCACTTTATTGACTCTTTGAACTGGTGTTCTCCAGAATGGGTTTTTTAATTCTTTCCAAAACTTGTAGAGTTTCCTTGGATCTGGTAGGGAACCTAGGATAGAAAAACAACATTGGTGATAGTACTAGTCACTGATCCCTTCGGCTGAGTGTAAGCCTATCACTTGCTTATGATCTTTAGCTAACTAGACTTAGTCATAGAGCAGATTAGCTACCACCTAGAGCCGAATTCAGGTTGACAAAGAAAAATATCAGCAAAACAGAATGCGGAACCCCGCCCCACAGGGACACCTACGGGAAGATCCCAATTATCCCTCATTACTCAATTCTCAACTAGTAAAGCTTATCAAACACTTCACTAATCTATTCTAGCTAACACTAAGAGTGCTAATCATCACACTATAGTTTAACAATGGCCACAGTCTAAGAATTATAACGAATATATTATAATAGGTTATACCTTAAATGGCACTACTGCAGTCCTATAAATCATATCTACATCTGCCATTATAGGCACGTGTAAATTAAGTCACTATTAACACACGGTAGATATTATTTCCACTGGCACTGCAGTGCCCTGCACTCTGACTAGAGCTTATTCAAGTCCACCTAGTGATCTCAACTCGAGTTTATATGGCAAACTACCAAAGTTGCCACGTGACGTTATCCTTTACTCCCCACACAGGTGGCACAGTGGCAAATATACCCCTGTCAAGAATATTTCCTGGCTTAAATCCTGTCAAAGTTGTCAGTACTTTGCCTAGATTCTCAAAACAAGCCAGAGCTAGTTTCTGTAAACTCCCAAAAAGAGTTTCGATACAAGGCCAATCATCTTGATGCTCCGGAAACAAGAATTGACTAGAGCACTGTTTTCGTCCTATGGTACTTCCGTTTTACATCTGCCCTGTGAGTCACGCTTCCACTGCATTCAAATGTTGACAAACTTGTCACTCTTCTGTTCCGTGGTGACAATCCCAGCACGCAATTTGTCTGATGTCCGGCAGTATTAGAGACAAACGACCATTCCATATCCGTCTCCACACCACCAAAATGTGTATATGGGTGACACGATGCGTAACCTGACAACTTGTTTACTCTGTAGTACAAATATGTCGCTGGTCGATCGTCCGCTAATCCGAAAATCCTCTGTAATAATCAAACGTGATAACACACGGTTTCATTTTGTGGACAGAACCCAGATAAGCGAAACACAACTGGATTTCAGGAAAAACCAAAAGATGCACAGATGCCATTTTTGATCTTAAGACAACGTATAAAAAATCAACGAATTCAATGAACCTCTACTTACCTTTGCGAC
>JACEFZ010019676.1:0-87500 GCA_014155875.1 Cepaea nemoralis
TCCCTCCCTCCCCTCCTCTCCTCTCCCCCTCTCCTTCCCCCCTCCCCCTCGTTCTCCTCCCCCCTCCCCCCCCTCTTCTTTCTCTTCCTCCTCCTTTCCCCCTCTCCCTTCCCCTCTCCTCTCCTCCCTCCCTCTCTCTCTCTCCCCCCCCCTTCCTTCCCCTCCTCCCCTCTCCTCTCCCTCCTTTCTCTCCCTCTTCTCTCTCCCTTCTCCGCCCCCTCTCCTTCCGCCTTCCCTCTCCTCCTCTCCCCTCCTCTTCGTCCCCCTTCTCCTTCCTTCCCCTCTCTCTCTCCCATCCCTCCTCCTCTCTCCCCTTCCCTCCCCTTCCTCTCTCTCCCCTCCTTCTTCCTCTCCTCCCTCCCTCCCCTCCTCCCTCCTCCTTCCTCTCCCCTCCTTACTTCCCCCCCCCTCTTTACTCTACCTCTCCCCCTCCCTCTCCCCCATTTCTCTCCCTCTTCCTCTCTCCCATCTCCCTCTCTATCTTCCTCTCCTCGCTATGCGTCCTCCTTCCCTCTCTCCCGCCTCCCTCCCTCTCTCTCCCACCCTCTCCCCCCCTTCTCCCCTCCCTTCGCCCCTTCCCTCGCCCCTTCGCCTGCCCCTCTCGGCCTCCTTGCGTCCCCTCCTTCTCGCCACTCTCTCCGCCTCCCGCCACGCCTTCACACGCCGCCCCACACACTCGCGTCCCCCCCCCGGACCCTCGCTCTCGTGTTAAACAACATTGTTACGGTGTCACCCTGTGTGTTGTTGTAACCTATGCGGTGAGAAGGAGGTAAGCCAGACAATCAGATCCTGTGGCAGGAAACTGCCGTGGTTTGTGAAGTGATTGGACCATCACATTTTTCAGGCCTGAATGGGTGGCCAGTCTTTTCTTCCTATAACGAACATGGAGCCTAGGCTTGACCTTCGTAGACCCTGGTCCTATTGTGCTCAAGCCATTGTCCGTGCAACCTCATAACCGTTACATCAACGCGAGTAGTGTAGAACGACATTATCACGCGTATTTTTGAGGTGGAAATCGATTTCCACCTCAAAGGGTGATAACTCTGGGTTTTTTAATTTCCTCCGCAAAGGGCGATAACTCGTTTTTTTATTTTAATAGGCTTGGTCCGAGTAGGTGTGGTCATGTGACCCCTTAAATTGTAGGTACTATAACAACATAAAAAATACAACAATAAACAAAACAAACGACTCAAGTAAGGTATATGTTTTTTATTAAACCATGTATAGACAAAGTTATAAATTGTTGCGGGGAAAGTCTGGCAGGTAGTACCGGGGAGTTATACGTCGGCAAGTGTGGGAAAATCTCCGGCGGGTGTGACGGCGGTCGGTTCATAACAGACGTGGAGGGGGTGCATACAGAAAAGTCATTAAGTAAAGGGTTGTAAAAACGTGGGTGAGTGGTGTGTTAAAATATTTTGAACTGTTAGCGCATTGGTGGTGTACATTAGTACGAATAGAAGGAATAGGTGCAGTGGGGATAGTAGTGGGTATGGGTTAGTGAAATTAGTTGATAAGGGTGGTTATTAGTGCTATGTAGATGTTCATAGTAGCTTATTCACTAACATAACACGTGTTACAAATGAAACCTTGAAAGCTAAAGATCGCTGATTGTAATGGATATAGTGTAGTATCATTCGGTGGTAAGGGGTGGGTACCAGGTATTAGTGGTCAACAGATGATCAAGCAGTGGTCAAGTAAGGAAAATTTTAGGGAAAATTGGTCGTAGCGACATGGTGATGGTTAAAGGATGGTAAATTAGTGGTCAAGTAGTGGTAAATTAGTGGTCAAGTAGTGGTCAAGTGGTGGTCAAGTGAGGAACATTTTAGGGGAAATTGGTCGTAGCGACATGGTGATGGTTAAAGGATGGTAAATTAGTGGTCAAGCAGTGGTCAACCAATGGTCAAGTGACTTACAAAAGGTAAGTAGAATAATATCGATCTTGAGTGGAAATAGCTACCAGTGCCTCCAATCAACAGTGCCAGAAATACAGGGAGTGGAATCCCGGGGCTGTAAATGTCGTGTTCAACTTCCTCACCTACGACAACTATGATGATGAGGATGCAGTCATATACACCGAGGGGTTGGTTGTTGGGCATCTAAGATATATCCACGATCCTCTTCGACACGTTTACTGTTAAGGAAGCCAGCAGTGTTTTTGCTACTACCACAAGCAGAATGGCTAACAAGGGAAGGGTTGCATTAACAATAACACTTCGTTGGCTTGGATTGCAAAACTGCAAAGATCCTTGCACACATTGAGCATCATCGGGAAAGACAAGGCAGATTTCGCACGTAGACATTGGACTGTGTCCCTGTATAGTTGCAGAATTCGCAAAGTTACGTTTATTTTCGTATAAGGAAAGACAAGTGTTGTGGGCAATGAAAGATTGGGTATGCTAACCTGCACTGTAGCTATACCAGAGAGCCAACGTTTGGATCATGAAGCACACATCAAGAACGCTTTTAGAGAGGGCACGCAAAACGAGAAGTTTGAATAGCCCGAATACGAGTGTTCGCATCGAATATCAGTGTAGCCAGAAAAGAACAGCACATTAAGCGCGTGACGAGGGTTCGTCAGTCAACGTCAGACTAGCACATATACTCACTATAAGTGCAGTCTGTGGGAAGAGGAAACTACTGCCTGGAATGTTTTTGCAAAAACAATTGGGCATTGTTTAAAACACGGGAATTTGGAATATGCTAGTACATCTGCCGCGCTCCGTGGCGAAGGTTATACTGACGCGGTTCGTAATCCCGTTTACCCGCGTTCGAAACACAGCTGCGCGTGATTTGGCAGCAGACCGCGTTGCGTTGGTTTTGCGTTGGTAACGGTGTCGGTCGTTCAGAAAGCAATGGCAAACTACTGAACGTAAACTTGCCAGGAGATCACAACGGCAGAAATGATGGTGTTGACTGTGATGTCCTGTAAAGGGATATGAAGAAGAAAAAAAAACAAGGACAACATCTAGAATAAGAATGTAAGTTGAGGCTGTGATGGCAGCCACCCAATGTTTGGAGGACAGCACAAAAGTGTGTTTATAACAAACTCACAAAATATGCTTCAAAAAGTGGAAGCTGGTATGTTACGGGCGGTGCAGCTAAGATACAAGGGGCTTCTCATAAGTATTTAGCCTGACCATGAAGGAGTAGGCGGAAAAAATTGAAATTTGGCACAGGCCTATTCCTTCTCAATGTAGCCACCACCTGAATTTATGAATTTCCGCCATCTCTGCGTGATCTTGAAAAGACCCTTAGAATAAAACAACCTATTTTTCGAACTAAACCAGTTGTCACAAGCCAGTATGACATCTTCGTCACTTGTCAAAACGATTTCCTTTCAGCTTTTGTTTTTTGCTTTTTAAGATTTGGGAAAAGAAAAAAAGTCTGATGGAGCCAAATCTGGAGAATATGGTGGCTATGGAAGAATTGCAATATTCAAATCGTTGGCCGTTTGCAGCACAAGCCGTGTTTTATTGGAGGGCCCGTTGTCTTGAAGCAAAGGCACAATTTGCGTAGGCGCTATCCCTCGTTTTCTGGTCACAGCCTTTCTTAGTTTGATAAGGAGATCTGCATAGTACTGCCCATTAACCGTGTTGCTATGAAGCATGTAATCTTTCAATATGACACCTTTGACGTCCCAAAAAAAACAGTCAGCATCACTTTTCTTGCAGATTTGTATGTTCTTGGCTTGACATGTGTTGGCGAGCCCGGGGTTTTCCACTGCATGCTGGCAATTTTTTATTCTGGGTCATAATGGTGAATCCAAGTCTCATCTACCGTCACCATGATCGCCAACATGTTTTTCGACCGCCACATGTTGAGCAACTGCCCACAGCAATCAACCCGTGTTTGTTTTTGTTCACATGTCAGCAGGCGCGGGCACACAATTTTCTCATGTTCTGTCTGTTGTGTAAAATTCTAAAAACTGTACTCTTACTCAGTTTTGCTGAACCCGATATCTCTGCAATTGTCATTTTTCTATCCTCGTCTATGATTTTCTTCCCTTTTGCAGCATTTGCATCATTGCACTCTGAGGACGGTCGTCCTGATCTTGGCAGATCAGCAACTTGGGAACGGCCACACTTAAACTGCAAACACCATTTTATTTTACAGAAGCATACGAAGGACAGACTTCCTCAAACACTGGCCCCATCTCCCTGTGTATTTCTGTAGGTGTTTTTCCTGTAACATCAAGAATTTTATCACAGTTCTGGCGTATAATTTCTCCATTGTTCTGACAAACCGTTGGATGTGCAGATCTGGTCAATAGGGTGTGTTGTGCCATGCACCATATCGGGAAAACCAATTGAGGAGGGAAACGCATACTTCATTATTTTTTTTTCCTCGCGTTTCCATCCTGTTTCAGGATATTGCGGTCAACATCAGCATCTTTCAGCTGTATTCATGGGCTAGATTACGCTCATCAGCACGCCACGACTTTCTGAGCGACAGGCTCCATACTCTCATAAGTCACTGACG
The DNA here is from genome assembly GCA_014155875.1 of Cepaea nemoralis. NCBI lineage: Eukaryota > Metazoa > Mollusca > Gastropoda > Stylommatophora > Helicidae > Cepaea > Cepaea nemoralis. The sequence continues at coordinate 4,480 of JACEFZ010019676.1, forward strand.
CGACTCGAACCGCTTCCAATTCTCGTGCGCTCACGTCAACCACGAGAGTATTCGAGATTACGGAGAAAGCTGCTAACTCCTCGGCCAGGGAGATCGGCGCATACTTCATATGTCCATTACAAATTGAATGGGTTATACATGTGCCAAATTTCAATTTTCTCCGCCTACTCCTTCGTGGTCAGGCTAAAGACCTATGAGAAGCCCCTTGTAGCATCGCTCGACAGGACGCAGATTGAGAGCATGACAATGAGTATCTTCCATTGAGTATCTTCCCAAAGCATGCAGATGAGCAAGGCAATGAACAAGTTGATAGATCAGCTGTTGATGCTGCTGCCACCACTTTTGAATTCAGCTGCTGCCCAATTTGGGCCGAGAGCTAAGTTATAATAAAGGTGATGCAGTAAGTACTATCTGCTACCGGGTGGATAGTGCGACTGAACAGACGGAGTATCCATACCTCGAAAGACTGGCTCAGAAGTGAGTGAGTAGAGTGTGTGAACTATACTCAAAGCGTAGAGGAAAAACGATTCGGACTTTTAATCACATTGCTACTCATACAAACAGTATGGAAATAGTTTCGTGCTTTTTGCAGTTGGAATCGGAGGACGTGTTAGAATGTCCGGAGCGCAGTGCTATCAATACATAAATTAAGTATCATGTTAGTCACGATACATTATTGGGCGACATCGGAGCACCAATACTATACTCAAAGCGTAGAGGAAAAACGATTTTGACTTTTAATCACATTGCTACTCATACAAACAGTATGGAAATAGTTTCGTGCTTTTTGCAGTTGGAATCGGAGGACGTGTTAGAATGTCCGGAGCGCAGTGCTATCAATACATAAATTAAGTATCATGTTAGTCACGTTACATTATTGGGCGACATCGGAGCACCAATAGTCGTGTCTACTGTTTTGATAATCTGAACTCAACAGCAGATTGACTACAGTGAAGTTTGAACAACACTACAACAGTACACACAACCACTGAGATTTAAAAGTCAATTAAAACTCAGAATCCTTCGCCTTCCGTTATCAACGGAACTATAATATGAACATTCTTTGGGTTCTACGTGTGTGTGGTTATTGGCTAAGGCAATTTGTGGCACACATGAAGTCTGCGAGATTGATTACCCCTAAAATTACAATTTTACTTACCAATTCACAACTGTCGAACTGAGATGATGTTCACAACAATGGACTTGATCACGTTTCCCGGTAACTCAAGTGCGGCGGGAACACTAGTGAACTCTACATACTTTCCTCCTTATTTGTGCAACTTTTACTGCAGCGGGAATTCCAGTTGGCTTGGTTTCACTTGATTTGTAAATGACAACTTTCATTGTACATGGTGACTTCCATAAGTGTACTAGTCTAAGTTTGTTTTTGTTTTTTTCTTCATAATATACAATGAAGAATCGACGTCACTGTAATTGAGACACGCCCATTGGGTTTCTTCTTCTTCTTCTTCTTCTTCTTCTTCTTCTTCTTCTTCTTCTTCTTCTTCTTCTTCTTCTTCTTCTTCTTCTTCTTCTTCTGCTTCTTCTTCTGCTTCTGCTTCTTCTTCTGCTTCTTCTTCTTCTTCTTCTTCTTCTTCTTCTTCTTCTTCTTCTTCTTCTTCTTCTTCTTCTTCTTCTGCTTCTTCTTCTTCTTCTTCTTCTTCTTCTTCTTCTTCTTCTTCTTCTTCTTCTTCTTCTTCTTCTGCGTTCATCCGGAGTTGTTTTTGTTTTTTTCGGACGTGATTGCGTTGTGCCTGTTTACAGCAGAGCTGCGTTCTTGCGTCGTTAGGCCGACATATTCGACTTCTGCGGGCATTTGTTGACCGGGTTAACCTTCCCGGGAGCCCACTGGGTTTTATTTCTCCCAAAAGCAGATCATGGGCTTCAGGCGACTACTTGCATTCTTCATAACCCACTTTACACCAGCACCCTAGGTTCGCTGAACGTAAGTGGTTGGAAATTTGCTTTCTAAGGAAAATGCAAAGACTATCAAGGAAATACAGAACACCCCCCCCCCCGCCCCCCCCCCACCCCCAAGCCACCCCCTCACGCCACCCCACCCGAAAAAAGGTTGTTTTTTTTAAAGGCGGGGGAGGGGGGGGGGAGGGGGGAGAGAAAGTCCTTCAAGAAACAAATAAAAAACCGTAAACTGGTTATGTAAATTAGACGTAAATAGTCAAAATGTGTGCGGCATGTTATGAGAAGAAATAAGCTTGAAAACTTAGTGATAGCTGGCAGCCAATCAATCAATCATGTGCCATGCCGGAAAGCGTGGGCGGTCATGACTCGCCATTTCACTCGATCACCAGCGTCGTGGATCAGCTCAGTGTTCCTGTCTCGTCCATGCCATGTGGCCAAGCCATCCAGGTATTTTCCTCTCGGTCTTCCTCTTGGTCTGTTCCCTTCGATCTTGCCAGTTGTCACTAAGTTCTTCAATCCACTTCTTCTCATAACATGTCCAAAAAATGTTGACTGTCTACGTCTAATTTCTCTAATCAATTTACGAGTTTCATTTGCCTACTGTAGTATTTGGTCATTGGTTTTTCTATCTGTCCATGGTATCCTTTTCATTTTCTTCAGAAACCACATTTCTGCAGCCATTTTTCAGTTTGACTGCACATTGTCCAAGTTTCACATCCATACAAAAGAATAGGCTCTATGTATCCCCTCAACACTTTTTCTCGCTTCAATTGACATCTTTTTTATTGGTCAGAATGTTTTTTATCTTGCTAAAGGCTACTTTCGCCATGGCGATTCTTGTTCTAATCTCTTCAAGGCATCTCCCATCAGATGTTATGACTGTTCCGAGATAATAGTTTCGATTCACTTACTTAGGGAATAATAACAAGGGGAAGGCAGAAAGATACATGTCTGGAATCGTCTGGTAAAATGGCATAATCGAGACAAGAACACAGTGCTGAGCCAAGCCTCGGTGAACATGTGAAATGTCGAAACATAACCGCCCACGCTTATCGGCATGGCATATGATGATAATAATGAAGTTGTTAAGAACCATTTTTCTTGTCTTGGGGTGTATTGGGTATATTGTTAGGAATGTCCCGCTTTGAATACATGTCCAGTCGGCTAGCAGGTAAGCATGCTAGTCACCTGTGTTACGGCGGCTAGCCACCATCCAAAGTACATGATCTGTTTAAGCGCACTTGTGCTTAGTTATAACTTATAATCGGAGGTCATAATATAAATAATCTACGCTATGCAGATGACAGAGTATTGATGGCGGAAAATGCACAAGATCTTCAGCATTTGTTGGATAATGTAGTAACACAGAGTGCAATGAAAGGATTCTCCTTGAATATCAATAAAACAGCAATGACGGTGACATCAAAGACAAAGTTGATACCAAAATGTGACATGGAAATATAAGATACAATTATTAACCGAGTGTATAATTTTAAAATACATAGGGACAATTTCAACTTTAATTCATAACTTCAGGGGCAATTATAATATCAGATGGAAGATGCTCACCAGAGATTAAGAACACAACAGGCAAGCAAAAGCTGCTTTTCAGAAAATGAGAAGAACAAGAAAGAAAATAAAAAATGGAAATTGGTGAAGAACAATATGGATTTCTGGAAGGAAAGGGTACAAACAATGTATTATTTACATTACTGACACTATTAGAAAGATCAATAGAGTCACTGAAAGACATATATTTGTGCTCCATAGATTATATTATGCTAAGGCATTTGATAAAGTAAAATATAACACTCAAATATGAAATAGAGATAGAAGGGAAGATTCTTCACCAAGTGGATAGTTTTAAATACCTAGGGGTGTTTATAGCATCAGATGGAAGATGCACAACATAGATTAAGAGCAGAATAGAGCAAGCAAAGCAGAAACTGAAGACCATCTTATGCAATAAGTCACCATCATTGAATGTAAGACAGAGAGTGCTGAAGTGCTATATATATATATATATATATATATATATATATATATATATATATATATATATATATATATATATATATATATATATATATATATATATATATATATATATATATATATATGAATAGCCCTTCACCAATAGAACCCCGCCTGACATTGCCCAATATCCTTTAACAGATTTTGGTGTTTCTAGATCCAAGATAATTGTTACACCTCTTTGTTTCTCCTCACCTCCAGAATATATAATCTTAAAATCCTCCCATCCTAATCCCTGTCCCTTTCCATCTCGTCTCACACATTCCTAACGTATTAAAACTTTCTGTTCCCATTTCTTGTTTAATGTAATCCAATTTTCCCTCTGCGCTTAAAGTACGACCACCCCATGTTGTCAATTTCAGTGTTGCTATCCTTTTGTGACGTTCTGTGATTTGATGAATCATGATTAACTAGGCATCTTAAAGTAGGTAGTTTGCCATTGCTTTCCTTCCTAACAGTGACCATACTAGACTATGACCGTAGCCATTGCCCCTTTATAGAGATCCTCTGCCTAACGTTGCGAAACTCGAGACCATAACCAACAACTATCTGTCGGCTGCCTTCAAAATTCCATCCAATACCTGCCTTCCGCGGTTTCTTATGAAAACATAACAAAAACGGTGACAAAATGGACTCCCATCCTCCTCGGAAAAAACACAAAATGGAGAAAACAATTTTAAACAACCCTCCTATCCTTTGCTGTCTGGGATGGGGTTGGGGATGTGTGAGTGGATGTGCGATGTGTGGGTTGGTTGGGGATGTGTGTACGTGGGTGGGGAATATGTGGTCGATGGAGATGTGGCTGGGGGATGGGTGGTTAGAGGTGTGGGTGGGGAGAGGATGTGTGGGTTAGGATGTGTATGTGGGTGGGAGTGGGATGTGTGTGTAGGTGGGGGATGTTTGTGGGTGGCGAGTTTGTTTTGGTTGGGGGAACAGGTGAGGGCAGTGTGTTTGGGTGGGAGATGTGCGGGAGGGGGATGGGTCGGTTGGTGGGGTATGTATGTGTCCCCTGAGTGTGTGTGTGGGTAGGTGGGGGTGTTGTGTGGTTGGGGTGATGTATGGGTAGGTGGGAGATGGACCTCATAACATGGTAATTAGCCTTGTTTATGTTTACACCATTCATTTCACAATGTTTATTTTTCTTCCTATGTAAATGTATAATGCTCTTGATGAACGCAAGACGAGTGATTGGAAGGGCCGAATGTAAGATGGGCCTGCGTGCCCAATTTGTGACCCTTTTAAAATAAAGTTGATTTGATTTGATTTGATTTGTCTCCTTCAGCTACATCTTTGTCCTCCTCTTGTTATTCAACTGCCTCTAATTCTTTTTCTGCATGAGTTGTTAGGTCCCCAACTGTTTCTTTTTTATGTGGATTCCAGAGAAAGAACCTTCGTGTTATACTTTTAACAGGTTTCTTAAACATGTGTCCTGTCCAGCGCTGTCTTTTGCTCACCTCTTGATTCACTGACATTTGTTTTAGTTCTATCTCATCAGCTTCAAAATGGCGTTACTGTGAATTGTTGTAGTAGGGTATATATTTAATTAGTGGTATCCTTAGAGTTAAAATTCCTAGCCCCAATTTTAACTCTTCAAGTAAAGAATGGCAGCAAATGGTGTTTCATTGATGAAATCGGTTAACTGTAGAAATGAGTTCGTTCAGATGTGCACTTATTGTCCCTCAATGCAAAATTCAGGGAACAGCAACCCGTCCCCAGTTCTGTACAGATTGTCATTCTAATCTCCCCTGATCCCGGAAGTACTATCGGGTGTTTTTGTAGACAAAAGCAGGCAGGCAGGTAGGTGTCCTTACTCTTTATTTTATATTACTTACATAATTTAACTGTTTCTTATATTAATTACAAAGTCACACTTAACACTGTCCGGAAAGAGAATTCTTTATACAAGGGAATAGTGTGTTCACTGTGTACGTCTGTCAATCAAGTTTAAAAATTAAAGTAATGACTGTATGATGATGCAGTCGTCGTCCAATTCCAATTCATTCATAATTTAAATAATTATTTAATTTCATTTCATCTTTGTTCATTTGGTTGTTTCGGGATTTGAAATTTAAATATTGAGCACAACCCACTACTGGCAACGCTGATCGTATTCTGGCATGAACCTAAGGCCTATCCACGTCAACACTGTCCGGAAAGATGTCATCTTTGTTCATTTGTGTGATTTTAGATTTCTTCTAAAACTGTGACACAAGTTGTGACAAAGTAACAGATTTAAAGTAAGAAAGTCAAGGACCATTTATTTTTAAATACATAACATTTTCACGCATTTAGATACATATTATAATCCTGCCAGCTGGCGTCGGCGTTCATGGCTCTCCACAGATCTCGGCCTTTGGTGTTCTGATTATTCCTTCATGCCACCTTCTCAACCCAACCAGCATAATTTGGCACTCTTCCAAATCAAATAACGGTTCTAAATGGGGACATAACTCTTTAGTGTAAACAGTATCCCGAACAGGGCCTCATTAGGTGATATAATTTAAAAAATATTAAACACCACGAACTAAAATATAGAACTGAGAAAATGGAATTACGTACCAATAGTTCAGTTATATGTGGAAATTGTGGCACAAAAGTTCTAAATACTGTCCGAAAGCATGTTCTTTGTGAAAAAAATTGTACATATCATAGCTCAATACTAGTACAGATCAAAGAAGAAAATAGAACAACTTTTATACAAACATACGCCCCATGTAATGACACTTACAGCGACGAAGACAAAGACGAATATTTTGATAAACTTGCAGACACGTTAAATAATGTCAAGGAGACAGATGAACTAGTTGTGATGGGTGATTTTAACGGACGAATAGGCACACGAAGAACACCGTGGGAGGATTGCATGGGGCCATTCAGCGACACAGAGACTGATTGTAACAGCAATGGTCAACATCTACTCAACATATGTTCGGAACATGGACTAATAATAACAAATAGTTTTTTTCAACATCGTCGTAGCCACACCAAAACCTGGTATAAATGGAATGACATAAACCAAGCATCCCAAATTGACTTTATTCTAATTAGGAAATCAGACAGAAGGCTACTATTAGATTCAAGAGCACTCCCAAATACAGATGTTGATACTGATCACAAGCCAGTCATAATAAAGAAGATTTCACCACACAGGAAAATAAGAAACAAAAAGGTAACAACACATGTCATCAATTATAGGAGGCTGCAGGAAAATACGGTTAAAGACGACTTCAATCAAGAAATCCAAAACCTACATAAGAACATCCCTGATGACCACTCAAGCGTAGATAAGGAATGGACATGTTTCAAGGCTGCCATGCTCGACACACTGGAAAATAAATGTGGAACAAAGAAAGTAGGGCAGGACAAAAGATTAAGAACAGCCTGGTGGAACAACGAAGTTAAAGATAGCATATTCAAAAAGAAGGTAGCATTCAAAAAGTGGATCACAACTAAATCTGAACAGGACTATATTACTTATAGAATAGCACGACGTAATGCCAAACGAACAATTAGAGCATCTAAAGATGAATCCTGGAGAATATACGGTGAACAGATGGCGACCCTTAGCAAAGACTGCCCAAGAGAATTTTATAAACGTGTCACCACAATTAGAAACAGAGATGCATGTTACAACCCAACCACCATCATAAACAGCAAAAGAGGTATGCCAATATTTAATCCACAACAAAGACTAGCAAGGTGGGCAGAATACTTTCAAGAACTACTTAACCCCACAGATAACATAGGAAACCTCACTTTTGTGCCTAAACGCCAGGGACAGCAAGAAACAAATTTCATACCTGCAGAAGTCAAAGCAGTTATACAGAAAAGTCCTAAAAACAAATCACCAGGTCCAGATGGAATCACCACAGAAGCTATTCAGGCCTGTGGGGAAACAGGAGTTAAATGGCTAACAAGACTTTTTAATATAGCATGGGAAGAAAGAAAAGTCCCAGATGATTGGCAACAGGCAATAATATTACCAATATGGAAAAAGAAAGGCAATATGAGAGAGTGCGAAACATACAGAGGTATATCACTCCTGAGCCATATAGGGAAAATGTATGCAAAACTTTTGGAACAAAGAGCTAGACCAATAGTTGAACAACAGTTAAGCAAAGCACAATTCGGTTTTCGGAAAGGTAAAAGTTGCACTGATGCATTATTTACATTTAGACAAATTTGTGAAAAAACTATTGAATATAGCTGACCAGCAGAATATTGTGTTTGTAGATCAGGAAAAGGCTTTTGATAGAGTAGACAGATACAAATTATGGACCATCCTTGAAGACTATGGGATAGAAGGGCAACTGCTAGAAAACATCATAGCCATGTACCACTCGAGCCAAAGTGCAGTAAGAACACAGGAAGGTATATCAGATATGTTCACAGTCAATACAGGAGTGAGGCAGGGATGTGTGCTCTCTCCCCTGCTATTCAATATCTACATGGACAGAATTTCCAAAGAAGCAAGTCTCGACAGACCAGATTCAGAAAATTTAGAACTCTTTACTCCAGATGAAACAACTGACCCACAGGGAATAAATGAACTTCTATTTGCAGATGATCAGTGCCTGTTTTACAGCGACGAGGGCAGACTACAAAATCATATTACTAATCTGAGTTCAACCTGCAGCAGATACAATATGAGTATAAACACAGCCAAAACCGAAGTAATGCAAGTTAGCAGATCGCCAGGCCCACTAAGTATACAGATAAATAACACAACTCTGAAACAAGTTAAAGAATTCAAATACCTTGGAAGTATGATCACAGAAGATGGCAGATTAGACAGAGAAATTGAAATCAGATGTCAAAAAGCTAGTGCACTTACATATCAACTGTCACCCTTACTGAAACATCCAAACATACCCATGTCCGCAAAACGACAGATAATAAACAGCATATTCACACCAACCCTATGCTACCAATCTCAAACCTGGACTTTATCCAAATTACACCTTCGCAAAATCAACACCTGCGAAATGAGATGCCTGAGGAGAGCTGCCAACTTAACAATCCGAGACCGAGTAAGAAATGTTACTATCAGACAGACTGTGGGATCAACACCTTGTGCCACATTTATTGAAAGACAGAAGATCAAGTGGTTTGGCCATGTTGTTAGAATGCAACATCAGCAACTACCATCACTGGCCTTACATCAAAGATCATCTGCGACGAGACCACGAGGACGTCCAAGAAGAAAATGGATTGACGACATCAGAGACATTGTACAACCACACGGAATGACACTATCCAGTGCCGCCCACCGGGCGCTGGAACGCAAATTATTCCTCCCCACGACGCTTGACGGCAGAAGTGGAAGATGATGATGATGATGATGATGATAGCTCAATGTGACTTGGAGTGCTAGACTGATCAATGGATGCATTAAATGTTTTTGGGCCTGGAGGGCCCTCACAGTCATCGGAGTGTATACCTATCAGTTATATGTGGAAATAGATATACACTCCGACGACAGTCAGGGCCCTCTGGGCCCAGGAAACATTTATCCATCGATCGGTCTAGCAGTTCACGACACATTGAACCGGAAGTGATCGACAACATCAACTAATGAGGCCTACACTAAAGAGTTATGTCCCTATTTAGGACCGTTATTCGGAAGAGTGTCCATAATTTCTCTTTGTCTGCCTCTGCCTCTCTTCCCCTCGATCTTTTCAGTTGTCACGATGTTCTCCAATGCCTCTCTTCTCATTGCATGACCGAAGAAAGCAGTTTTTCTCTTTATTATTGTTGTACATAATGTTCTAGTTTCATTAGCCTGTTTCAGTTCAGACATTCGGCAAACACATTCATATATATATATATTCGCGTTTCCGTCCTGTTTCAGGATATTGCGGTCTACATCAGCACCTTTCAGCTGTATGTTAATTCCTAGGCTAGATTACGCTCATCAGCACGCCACGACTTTCTTAGCGACCGGCTCCATACTCTCATAAGTCACTGGCGCGATTTGAACCACTTCTAATTCTCATGTGCTCACGTCAACCACGAGAGTATTCGGGGTTACGGAGAAAGCTGCTAACTCCTCGACCAGGGAGATTATATTATATATATATATATATATATATATATATATATATATATATATATATATATATATATTGAAGAAGGTTGACTACTAAAGACAATAAAACAAAGACATTTGAAATAGTTTTGTCACTTGAAACATCTTGAAAGTTTGGAGAGAATAATAATGGAGGGGTATATGCCCAGGAGCCATTCTCCCTGGTTTGGGAGTTACACGACTTTCTCCGTAATCCCGTATACTCTCGAGAGTAACATGACGTGTGCGAGAATTGGTAGCGGTTCTCTCCGCATCGGTAACTTACGGGTTATGTAAGCCGGTCGCTCAAAAAGCAATGGCAAGCTACTGAGCGTAATCTTGCTAAGAAATCAACAATCAGCTGAAAGATGCTGATATTGACAGCGATGTTCTGTAAAGGATATGTGAACACACACAAAAATATGCTCAGGAAGAGAAGAAGAGGAAGGCCAAAGAGAAGATGAGTGCAGGATGTGGCAGATGATCTCCAGATGAGTGTATCAGATGAGGACCATCTTGCTTATGACCGAGAAGCGAGGTTCTGCAAAGAACAAGCTACTGAATGAATGCTCATAATATTTAATTGATCCGCTTGTAAGGACTAGATTGTAATGGGTTGTTGCCCTTGCAAAATGTTTGAAAGTAATTGAAAATTTACTTCAAAAAATATTAACAGCATCTCATTTGAAAGTAGAAGACAAAGGGAAACCACCACATACCATGAATATGTTCGTGGGTTGTCATATTAGCCCTGTCACTGATTAACCTGATGAAAAAAACATGTCGAAGTTTACTGTAAAATTTGTGTTTGAATGCCTGGATTTTCATAGCTTCTTTATTTTACACTGTATCCCATATTGCACTCTCAACCAACTCACTACAAGCCTTCCTGTTCTTAGTTATCCCATATAGCTCTGTCGATGTCCTCCCCATATTATTCATTTATGTTTCTGCTTCTCTTTTCCATGGGTTTTTAATTCTTCCTCTGTTTCTTTCACCCTGTGGATTCCAGATTCTCGTAGCCCATCACACTTAATAGAATTAACACTGTCAGTATAACCTGTTTTCTTTTCAATCTCTTTTCAGTGTTCAGTTCATCAGTGAGGCTGAGAATGTCTGATCAGAGCAGTTCCCAGGGTAACGTTACCTCTGTCTGGGGCATAATTAAAGGTCGCATAGACACATTAGTAGACAGGGCAATGTGGAGATCTCATATGTATGCAACAGGTAACCTTGGGATGGGGGGAAGATTCAAGCTTCAATTCAAGAACTTTCTTGAGGATCCTTTGAATCATTTGAGGCCTGGTTACCAGTCAAGTAATGCGTTTCATACTGTGAGTATTTAAGAGTAGAATGTATGAGTTGTCATTACTTTGGTTGTTAGAGGAGAGAGTGGTGGATAAAATTGCTATGCCCTGGGAAGGTTAACCCAGTCAACAAATGCCCGCAGAAGTCGGCCTAACGGCGCAAGAACGCATTTCTGCTGTAAACAGGCACAACACAATCACGTCCGAAAAAACTCTCCGGATAAATGCAGAAGAAGAAGAAGAAATTGCTATGTATCCTGCATTTGATACATTGCACCAGTTTCAAAATGTGTGACTTAATTGTGAGTTGAGGACAAGATGGTAAAGATTCATTCACATTGCTATGTGAATCTAGCACCTAATGTGAAATACCTAGAATTCACCCTTGCAGAGTCAGATTTCATACCTATAGACCCTAGATTCCACATCTCTAAAAAGTAGGGCTGTACCGGATTCAAATTTTTGAAATCCGGCCAGAGCCGGATTTGGCCGGATTTATGAAGTGAGATCCGGCCGGAGCCGGAGCCGGATTTACAAATAAAAAAATAAAAATAAAATAACATACTACATCACTTGACTTAGGTGAGTGGAGTCACTCGACTGTTCATTACTGCACTTCATTACTATAGACATGACAATGATGACATATACTCATATTAAATCATTTAAATGTAAAATAATTACATTCACAGTAGAATAAGTAATTAAGTAATATTAAGTTCCATAAGTTCAAGATGAAACATAATACATAAGCACATAATGCTAATTTAGTAATTTTAATTGTTAGTTTTCAGTTTCAGTTTTTAGTTTTCACATTGTTTTCAGTTGGCAAATTATCAGCTCAGTTACAACTCACAACAACAGTACACTGAACAGATTGAATTTATTGAAATACATTCATTTAGTAATTTCACTATTTCAGTCAGTCTTCATTATGGCTGTGAAGTTGAACAGAGTCAAGAAGAGACGAGTTGTATTTCAGGAAAATCAACGTCTCCGCATTTTCTGGTAAAAGGCTACTACGGTGGTCAGTGATAATGTCTCCTGCAGTACTGAACAGCCTTTCCGATGGCACACTTGTAGGTGGTGGTGCAAGAAATACCTGCGCCAGTCTAGCCATGCTTGGAAATCTTTGCTTATTGGCATGCCACCATGAAACTGGATCTGACTGTCGAGTTTGAAGTGGCTCTGATAGGTACTGTGTCACCTCAGTGTTAATGCTGTTGCCTTCGGCACTTGCAGAACGATCTGCGGTGGGATTTTCCTCGACAATTGTGTCAAAATAGCTCCATAGGCTGGACTCGTACTGTGTGGCAGTGCTCACAGAAGTCAAAACACTAGTACTACTACTACTAATAGTAGCTGATGGATCCTGTGGACTGACTGTGTTTGCTGAATCAATAATGGAGTTAGCTGCTAACAGCAGATGGGCTCGTGCATCACTTCTACCACGTTCGGAGAAGAATCACAGCTTGAATCGAGGATCCAGTAGTGTGGCACAGGGGTAAATACTGTTGGATTCAATGTCCGCAAATCTGCTGCTAACAGCTTCAAGCAGGGCTGCTTTCATAGTTTTGATCCCAGCATCACTACCTTCTTTCTGGAGGAAAGCCATGAGTGTTTTCACTAATGGGATCACAACTGATATTGATGCCTGAGCTGCACTTATTTCACGTGTGATTTCTTCAAATGGTGCCAAAGTAACTACCACATTCTCCGTGACTGCCCACTGTTGTGCCGTTAGCCCAGTTACCGAATCAATTTCAAAATGTTCAACACAGTACAGGCTGATGCTGCGCCGTTGTTCTAACAGACGTCGTAACATATAGAACGTTGAGTTTCATCATGTTGTCACGTCCTGGATAAGCTGATGTTGTGGTAGGTTTAATTCATTTTGAAGTTCATGCAAACGACTGGTTGCTGAAGAAGAGTGTTTGAAATGTCCTACCAATTTTCTTCCAGTACTGATGATGCCAGCAACATACTTTTGACTCAAAAGACCATCACGCACACACAGCTGCAGTGTGTGTGCAAAACATCCAACACTTGAATAGCTGCCATCACGAAAGCATTTGGCAATGTTGAATGCATTGTCTCTCACAACAACATGGCACTTCTCACGTGCAATTGACCACTCATCCAGCATCATTTCAAAATGTGCAAGCAAGTTTGTGGCCGTGTGTTGTTCATCACATGCAGTACAATGGAAGACTACACTGCGGAGAACGAAGGAGTCTGTTAACCAATGGCCAGTGAGGCCCATAAATGACTGAGTGGTGTGTTCAGCTGTCCACGTATCTGTTGTGAATGATATGTAATCAGTGTCAGATATCATTGCTGCAATTTTTACCTTCAGACGTTTACACATGTCAGGAATGATATGTTCAGCAAAGTACTTTCTTGAAGGCAATTCATACCTTTTTTCCATTGTATGCATCAACTCTCTGAAACCTGGTCGTTCCACTACTTGAAAAGGCTCCATATCTATGGCTATCATTTGGGCTACGGCAGCATGAATTCGTTTAACATTGGGACTGTTGATGTCCCAAATTTTGGCCCGGTCCCATGCCTGCACAATTGACTGCTGGGTACTGCTGCTTGCTTTGTGCAAACACGGTCCCAGATTCATCATAGATGTGGTCGCCAATACACTGGCCTTCAGTGATGCTTTCTTTTCCATCATTTCGTCATAGCTTTTCTTGTGCATCGATCGCAAATGGGTCTGCATTGATGATGTTGAGAAGTCTTTGGGGCGATCTGATCGTCCACGCGATAACTGTTTGTCACACAACTTACATATTACCTTCGCTGAATCATCGTCTTTAACCTTGAAGCAATCCCAAACGGCGCTGTATGACTTAGATTTTGATGCCATTTTATTTTATGGGCAAGACCAAAGAAATTTACTAAAATAAATATTCAAGTCCCACAAACTCATGAAGTAATGCACCATTAAAATTCAAAATGAGTGTTTTTTTCTTAAAATTCTTATTTACATCAGCGAGAAATAGTAAACCGGAAGTGCTACTGTGCTATTGCCTAAAATTCGACGTGGCCTCATGAAACATGTACAGAAAATTCACGTGACTAGGCAACACAAATCCGGCCTAAATCCGGCAAAACTGGACCGGAGCCGGAGCCGAAGCCGGATTTGTAAAAATGGCCGGATTCCGGATGTGCCGGAGCCGGAGCCGAAATCCGGTACACCCCTACTAAAAAGTCTATGTGTCATGCTGACAGAGCTAGATGTCACATGTCTTGAGGATAGATTTCAAACCTCTAGAGAACAATTTTCACTTTTAGAACCACAACATCTAGAATGAGAATTGAGGTGGAGGTAGTCATGTTGGTGTTCCAATGGCTAGAAGACAAACAGCACACATTTGTTGTAATTGTAACAGACTCACAAGGTATGATAAGAAATGTGAAGACAGGCATACTTCGGGAAGACTGGCATGCTTCCATTAAACAATAAAAAATGAGAGCGTCTGTTGGATTTTCCCCCAGGACATGCTGGTGTGGTGGGAAATGAGCAAGCAGACAGATTGGCTGGGTCTACAGCCCTTGGTGGGGTATTAATGCAAGATAAAGCAGATGCAGTCTGGGCCTTTTGGGATCTTGTGTATAATGCAAAAGAGTGGGTAGATAATACAGCTTGTAGAGAATGGTGCTGAAGGGAGTGACCAGAGGATCTGGCCAACACCCAGGACTCATGCAAGCCATCTGACCTGGGCTCCGAAGGTTGTGGGTTCGATTTTGGGCTGCGTCCTTTGGTTCATGAGTGCATTTTTTCAGAGACTCCAGAGGGTCGCTGGAGCTATGGAGTTCGTGGATATATATATATATATATATATATATATATATATATATATATATATATATATATATATATATATATATATATATATATATATATATATATATACAGTAGAGCCAGATTTCATACCTCTACACACTAGTTATTGTATCTGTAGAGCCAGATTTCATACCTCTACATACTAGTTATTGTATCTGTAGAGCCAGATTTCATACCTGTACACACTAGTTATTGTACCTGTAGAGCCAGATTTCATACCTCTACACACTAGTTATTGTATCTGTAGAGCCAGATTTCATACCTCTACACACTAGTTATTGTACCTGTAGAGCCAGATTTCATACCTCTACACACTAGTTATTGTATCTGTAGAGCCAGATTTCATACCTCTACATACTAGTTATTGTATCTGTAGAGCCAGATTTCATACCTGTACACACTAGTTATTGTACCTGTAGAGCCAGGTTTCATACCTCTACACACTAGTTATTGTATCTGTAGAGCCAGATTTCATACCTCTACACACTAGTTATTGTACCTGTAGAGCCAGATTTCATACCTCTACACACTAGTTATTGTATCTGTAGAGCCAGATTTCATACCTCTACATACTAGTTATTGTATCTGTAGAGCCAGATTTCATACCTCTACACACTAGTTATTGTATCTGTAGAGCCAGATTTCATACCTCTACACACTAGTTATTGTATCTGTAGAGCCAGATTTCATACCTCTACACACTAGTTATTGTATCTGTAGAGCCAGATTTCATACCTCTACACACTAGTTATTGTATCTGTAGAGCCAGATTTCATACCTCTACACACTAGTTATTGTATCTGTAGAGCCAGATTTCATACCTCTACATACTAGTTATTGTATCTGTAGAGCCAGATTTCATACCTCTACACACTAGTTATTGTATCTGTAGAGCCAGATTTCATACCTCTACACACTAGTTATTGTATCTGTAGAGCCAGATTTCATACCTGTACACACTAGTTATTGTACCTGTAGAGCCAGATTTCATACCTCTACACACTAGTTATTGTATCTGTAGAGCCAGATTTCATACCTCTACACACTAGTTATTGTATCTGTAGAGCCAGATTTCATACCTCTACACACTAGTTATTGTATCTGTAGAGCCAGATTTCATACCTCTACACACTAGTTATTGTACCTGTAGAGCCAGATTTCATACCTCTACACACTAGTTATTGTATCTGTAGAGCCAGATTTCATACCTCTACACACTAGTTATTGTATCTGTAGAGCCAGATTTCATACCTCTACACACTAGTTATTGTATCTGTAGAGCCAGATTTCATACCTCTACACACTAGTTATTGTATCTGTAGAGCCAGATTTCATACCTCTACACACTAGTTATTGTATCTGTAGAGCCAGATTTCATACCTCTACACACTAGTTATTGTATCTGTAGAGCCAGATTTCATACCTCTACACACTAGTTATTGTATCTGTAGAGCCAGATTTCATACCTCTACACACTAGTTATTGTATCTGTAGAGCCAGATTTCATACCTCTACACACTAGTTATTGTATCTGTAGAGCCAGATTTCATACCTCTACACACTAGTTATTGTATCTGTAGAGCCAGATTTCATACCTCTACATACTAGTTATTGTATCTGTAGAGCCAGATTTCATACCTCTACACACTAGTTGTGCATGTTCATGCACTTGTGCATACATACTTGTGTGTGTTTATATGCAAGAGTATATCTTTCTATTGATCTCCTTTCTTGTTTCCAGATCCACCAAGAAATAAAGGGGGCTGTGGAGAAAGCTGTGGACACTGCTTTGAGTGATCTCAACATGACCATGCCTGACTCATCAGACAAAGAATTATTTGTTGAGGCTGTTGACGATGATATAGAAAAGGATGTTTACAACGCAATCCATTGGAATGCAACCCGTAAATATTAATCTTATTTTCATTATTAGATACAAATATGTAAATGTCTGCATTAAAAGGCTTTACATTAAACATAACTAAATGGTCCATGTTATATATTATATACCACTTTCAGTTGGTCCAAATCTTTTATGTAGAATGCTGCAAACATGTTTTTGAACAACTAGATATTCTACTTTGGCTGTTGTAAACAAGTATTTTATGCCAGATTCTTATTTGTGAATCTACTTTAGGCTCTTCTAGTGCCCTAAATTCAGATCCTCTAATACTTACCAGTTAAAAGTTAGTTGCATGTTTCTTTACTTGACATTTAAATCAACCCCAGCATTTGTTGGCTGTTTGCTTTTGTGTTTTATTTTTTTGCTCTCGCTCGCTTTGAACTCAAGCGTAGTCCATATACTTTACTTCGAGTACTACTGGGCTTAATTTTGCGTATGGATGAGTTCAACCTGCAGCAGATACAATATGAGTATAAACACAGCCAAAACCGAAGTAATGCAAGTTAGCAGATCGCTGGGCCCACTAAGTATACAGATAAATAGCACAACTCTGAAACAAGTTAAAGAATTCAAATATCTTGTAAGTATGATCACAGAAGATGGCAGATTGGACAGAGAAATCAGATATCAAAAAGCTAGTACTTACATATCAACTATCACCCTTTCTGAAACATCCAAATATACCCATGTCCGCAAAACGACAGATAATAAACAGCATATTCACACCAACCCTATGCTACCAATCTCAAACTTGGACTTTATCCAAATCACACTTTTCGCAAAATCAACACCTGCGAGATGAGATGCCTGAGGAGAGCTGCCAACTTAACAATCCAAGACTGAGTAAGAAATGCTGTTATCAGACAGACAGTGGGATCAACACCTTGTGCCACATTTATTGAAAGACAGAAGATCAAGTGGTTTGGCCATGTCGTTAGAATGCAACACCAACAACCACCATCACTGGCCTTACATCAAAGGTCATCTGTGATGAGACCAAGAGGACGTCCAAGAAGAAAATGGATTGATGACATCAAAGACATTGTACAATCACACAGAATGACACTATCCAGTGCTGCTTACCGGCCTCTGGAGCGCAAATTATTCCTCCCCACGACGCTTGATTGCAGAAGTGGAAGATGATGATGATGATGATGATTGATTAGCTTTCCCTATTACCAATGTCCCTTGCCATCAGGCGAACCCACTCTGACTTCATAAGTACTTGTAATTTACGTCTCCAAGTCAAGGAGGAGAGGTCAACATTTTAGTCCAGCTGTCCGGTCTAGGGGTTATACCCCTTTCCTCGGCATCAGCTCACTGGATGTTTAAGAGTGCACGTTCTTATCCAGCTTTAATGTTAGTAGTTCACAGTTTAAAGAAAGCATTAGTGACAAGTGGTTAATTCTCCAGTATTTGTCAACAAAAGTATCTGATAGTCAAATATCAGTTCTCTTACAGCTTTAATGCTGGTAGTTCACAGAAAGCATTAGTGACAAGTGGTTATACTCCTATATTTGTCATTATCATCATGTGCCCTACTACCTGGCATAGGTGTTCATGTTTCTCCATGGATCTCATTCCTTGGTGTTCTGGATCAACTCAGCTGATATTTCTCCATGCCACCGTCTCAATCCATCCAGCATCGTTTCTCTCGGTCTGCCTCTGGCAGTCCAAGATATTTGCAGAATTCTCTCAGGAACGTCTCTTTTGCTTCAAAGCTGTTCCAAATTATTCATTCACATCTAATTACTCACTGTTGTACAGCAAAACAGGTTCTGTGTCACATTTCAGTACTTTTTCTGACATTTAATGATAATGTCTTATTGCATAGATACTTTTAATTTTCTAATATGCAGCTTTTGCTTGACCTATTGTGCTCATAATCTCCATGCAGTCCTCCATGCCATCATCTTCACCTGTGGCTTGTGATGGTCCCTACTGGATGTTGATGTCCGTAGTGATCTGACCTGTTTCACTTCATAAATGTTTCCAGGAGTTTAGTGAAGCGGTTTTCCCTTGACTTTCACTTCCACCTAGAGGAATGTTTCTTCTCCCTTGACAGTAATTTCCGACTCTTAGGACGAGTGAGTGTGCTTCTTTGCTTAGTTGCAGAGTTGTCCACTTATTCCAGTGGATCCTCAGACCCCAGAGCCGTGTTTGCTGCACAACTGTACGCTGCCTGTCCTCCACCACTTTGGTGGCAGTTGAAGATTCGATTCTTCAAGTATAAGACCCTAATAGCATTGTTTGTGCACTCCGGTACATTTTATTGGACATCAATGACATGGGTTTAATAAATGTCTGTTCCAATTATATTTTTCTTCCAGCAGTTTTCATATCTCTTGCACCATTAAAGTGGTATTCTGTTCTTTTTGTGAACTGAATCTGATTCTTTCAGTTTCTGTATGAACAGAATCTTGTAGCAAGTTGTATATTTGACGTTATCATACAAGGTTAATCAGTCTGATGACTGCTTATCAATCTATCATTTGCGACTTGCTCATAACTTATTCATGGGTAGATAATGCAGTAGCATGCTACCAGCACCGACACTACACCAAATACGATCTGATACAAGAGCCCGAATGTGCCCAAGAAGAAAATAGATTGACAACATTAAAGACATTGTACGATCACATGGAATGATACTATCCAGTGCCACCCATTGGGCACTTGAACATTAACTATTCTTCCCCATGATGCTTGACAGCAAAAGTGGAAGATTATGGTGATAATGTTGTGGTTTCCCTTTGACTTCTACATAAACATGAGTAGTTTGTGACCTTCACCTTTGACAGCAATTTCCAGCTGTCAGGACAAGGGAATGCCCTGCCCCGCCGAGGTGACACACTTGATTGCTGCAGTCACCAACTGATGATTGTTCTCTCACTTGTTTTCTTGTAGATCAACACTGAATTAACAGGAGACGGGGGGCATGATCCCAACCAAAATGAGAAAAATAGCCTATCTCTACCCCAGATTCATTTGGTGGAGAACTATAATGTTAATTTTCTACTCAAAATAGAAACAAAACAGACAGTTTCCTGTCCGTGAAGACACACCGATTGGGGAATTTTGCGACAATTTTCCACCACCTCCAATTTTTCCTCATTAACATATATTTCTTTCTCCATATTAGATTTATCTGTATGCATTATCGTTGTTTTTGCTATGCTAAGACATAAGTTGTGATTTTCACTATTCTTTTGGGTTGAGGTTATTAGTTTTTCTATGCAATTCTGTGATACTAGCAATACGGAAACCAAAACAAGGTAAGGGTGCCTCCCTTATCAAACAGAATGGTATGAGGGGTATATTTCAAACCAAACAGAAAACCCAGAAAAGCCTAACACTCAAACACCAGCTGTTCCACCAGAAGAGCTCAACACGGATCATGAATGGTCTGGTGTTAGACTTAGATGCCTATGTTCACCTCAGCTAGTGAATGGGAGAGGGTTGGGCAGGTTGTGCTTGGCCCTGTATAGTGACTGTTTTCCCCTGCTCCCACCTCTTCCTGTAGATCTTTATAGAAGCTAAAGGCAACATGACCTAGCAGGGCTTGACTATGCCATCATATATATATATATATATATATATATATATATATATATATATATATATATATATATATATATATATATATATATGAATAGCACCATCATGTGTCATGCAGATAGGCTGGATGGTCATGGTTCATCATCTGACTTGATCACCAGAGTCTCGGATCCTTGGATCAGGTCTGTGTTCTTGTCGTGACTATGCCATGTAGCGAAGCCATCTAGATATTTATCTCTCTGCCTTCCTGTTACTCATCTCCCATCAATCAAACCCTTTGTAACTAAGTTTTCCAGTTTATTTCTCTTCATAATGTGCCCAAAAAATCTTGATTGTCTGTGCTGTAATCAGTTTACGGTTTTCATTTCTTCTAGGACTTGCTCATTGATTATTTTTTTTTCCATCCATGGTATTCTTTGAATTTTCCTCAGAAACTATATTTCCACTCCTGTTAGATGTTTCTGAACTTGTCTACTTTTTATTATTATATATGTAAAAGAAAACAACATTTCGCTGAAGTGATCCATCATGTCCCTAATTTTAAATTCTTATATTGACATCACATCTAGTGATCTCATATGTTGCAGCAAACTGACGTCACCATAAGTTAAACAATATACAGCAAATAGATCACGGCATTGGAATCTGTGTCTTGTGATTTATATATTTGTTTGTCTGTGAGAGCCTGAAGACGGAAGGAGAAAACTTTAATCACTGAGCTTTCATAACCAAGTAGGTGTGCCCTGAACAAGTCAGGCAAACTGACCATTGTATTCTATTGATTTTTCCAGAGCACGACTCAAGTTTCTTTGAAAGTTTGTCCATCCCTGTACAAGTGAAGCAAACTGACCATTATATTCTATATATTTTTCCAGAGCACAACTCAAATTTCTTTGAAAGTTTGTCCATCCCTGCACAAGTCAAGCAAACTGACCATTGTATTCTATTGATTTTTCCAGAGCACAACTCAAATTTCTTTGAAAGTTTGTCCATCCCTGCACAAGTCAAGCAAACTGACCGTTATATTCTATTGATTTTTCCAGAGCACGACTCAAGTTTCTTTGAAAGTTTGTCCATACCTGTACAAGTGAAGCAAACTGATCATTATATTCTATATATTTTTCCAGAGCACGACTCAAGTTTCTTTGAAAGTTTGTCCATGAAGGATGAGACAGTGTTTGTTGCCCTTGTTTCCATTGGGGTGGTCATACCCATCATTTTTTTCACTCTGTTATTTATCTTCTTCTACAAAAGACACAGAGAAACAAAGAAAAGAAGGTAACTGCTACTTTTATTTCCACTTGTCTTTTTGATTGCCAATGAAATATTGAATGTAGAATGTGTTTTTGACATCTATGGTAGCTTTTTAATTGACAGAGAAACATTGAGTTTAGAATCTGTTTTTGATTGACAATGAAAAATTGAGTTTAGAATGTGTTTTTGAGATCTATGATAGTGCAGTGGCAAGCATGCTTGTCTGCTGGGCTGATGGTCATGGGTTCAAATTCACATCGAGGCAGATGATTACAATTGACTTGGTCTTCCAGGTAAAGCAACCTAAAATTGGTACCAGGAAATGTCTTGGAAGTGAAGGCGACCAGCGTGATATTGACCACATCACAACTCGAGTGCTGATTGGTCTGTCAGAGTCATGGCAAGCACCATTTGTCCAATACCGCTTAAGGCCCGTAAAAACAGTTCTATAGTTCACTTACTTTTAAACAGTTTTCCCGTTTTGTTGGTTAGTTGCATATTCTTCATAGGACATCATAGTCAACCCCATAATTTTTTGGCTGTTTGTGATTTCTTGGCAAGTCTACGTTCAGTAGTTTGTCATTGCTTTCTGAACGACCAGCACTTATACCTTGTATGGGAAACCAACATAAGGTGGTCTGTTTCCAAATAGCCCGCAGCTGTGTTTCGAATGCGGTACCGGGATAACGAATTGCATTCGTAACCCCTTAGCTACAGAAACATCTTTCCCTTTTTGCTTGTAACAAATGGGTATTATTATGTTTGCATTGCTTTGGTTAACTATGGGGAGGTAGCATGATCATCATTTTTAACAGTTCATCACTAGAGTTTTTAATGAGGTATTTCACATTGTCATATAGAAAGGTAGTGACTGCGGCCCGATTGGCAATATAAACCAGCATAACAAATGAGGTATGGCAGAGATATAGCTTGCACACTCTAAGCATGTTCCATTTGACAAGTAAGATATCTCCAATCCTATAACAGTCTCTACACAGCTCGCCTAGAGAGAGCAATATGGACATAGTGAAACAAAGAATGGACGTGAATGCTGTGAATTCTTGATTGATTTAAGACATTGTTATAATGTAGCTGGTCTTATGCAGAACGTCACTCTCATTATTCTCTGTGCCATTTCTCCTGCCTCATGTCCAAGGTCATAGACATGACAGACACCTTGTTACACCCTCTGTAATATTCATGCAACAAAGTAGGTAAATACAAAACTTGCACTGGCAATATTTTCAAACACTGCACAGTCATTAAAAATATACCCTATACTTAAAAATGAACTCAGCACCAAGAATGTAACAGATTCAAGCCTTCAGTCATGATGCAACTTGAATATTGTTCTATAGAAATAAGAGTGTCTGAAATTGTATATAAAAGTAAAGGCAATAGACCGATAAAGTACATGGTTTGATTTGTTTGAAACACTAATTTTCACCGAACACTCATATAATTTCCATAAACCATTCAGTTTCCTCTGATAGACCACACGAGAGGATCTCAAAAAATTCATAAACTCAGTAGTTCAAATATCTAACTCTGTGTGTGTTGATGACAACTGTGTAATGACAGATGGTAGCTCAGTGGTAACTTTATAATGTCTGTTGATAGTTCTGTGATAAATTTATTATGACAGCAGCATATTTTCAAATGAAAGATAATTTATTTCATTGTGACTCCCCCATAGTATAAATCCACTGATGCTATTTTTCACATCAATTGCATTGCGAAAAGTACTGTAACACTATGATTTCTTGTACCTTTCAGCCGTGAAATGCTTTTGAGAGACCAGCCTGATCTGTGTATGGACGAATACGGGGATGACGACAAGTGCCGTTCGGATGATGCAGTGCCAGATCTGGACTTAAAACATCTGAGAATATAAACAGACTTGCCCTTCATACAGTCTTGTTTGCCAGCTATATTCTTAGAATAGTTTTTTTGTTGTTGCTCGTTACTATTGTTCTGATGCCTTATTATTTCTGCTGATTCATGTCAGCTGGCATTTTGTTGATGTTCATTATTTGTATTATATTTGATATTTTAATTCGGATTTTCACAATTACTGGTTTATACTAGTGTATACTGGAATCAATTTAACTTCATAAAACAGATTTCAGAGATATATTGGGGGAAGGAAAGGCAGTGAAGAATATTTTTAGTCACCACACTTAAATGTCTACTAACACAGTATATGTGAAAACCTTTCTTTTCACAACTATACGTCAGCATTTGCTTTTTACCTTTTATTATATTTTACATAAATATTCTGGAATCTGACATAATTCAAAGAAATATCTATTGTTGCAGGAACCCTAAGACCGCTAAGACAGCACATAAACAGTCTGGAATTTGACATAATACACAGAAATATCTATTGTTGCAGAAGCCACTAAGACAGCACATAAATAATTTCACAAGAATTGAATAGAAGAATCATAGAATAGAAGAAAGAAGTAGAGATTAGACAATGCAAGAAATATGATTGGAGTTCCTATGTGGTAAATGTAATACACAGAAATATCACTTGTCTAGTGTGTCTTCTAATCTCTATTTCTATATCGCCAGTCAATACTTGTTAATTTGTTCATGTGAAATCTGACATATCTAGATTATGATTCTATAGTACTTCATGCTTAATTTATCATCCTGAATTTATCAGGACAACTTGATTATAAAAACTCAAAGATTTGTTTATGCTCTGCGGCACTTGTTACTGATATCTTTTCCATCCCAAAGCCATTATTCTTGACAGTAATAAAATGTCAGTCTGCAGGTCTGCGTGGCAGAATGGGTAAGAACATGTTTTCTTAAACATCTGTTGTGCTGATGCCGGGGTAAGCGGTTCAACCCCTAAATCGGACAACTGGACTAAATTGTTGACCTGTCATCCTTGACTTGGGGGCGTAAATTACAAGTACCTTTGAAGTTGGAGTGGGTTCGCCTAATGGCGAGGGACACTGTTAAAAGGGAAAGCTAATCCACATGCAAAATTCAGTCCATCAATGCTATAGATAGTGTGTATGGACTACGTTTGAGTTCAAAGCTAGTGAGCGCCATAAAAAAATGTCAGACTTAAGGAATCGAAATAGGACAATTGTGATACAGGAGGAGTTTTTAAAGCATGTTGCATGTCCTTTACAGGATGTGCGATCAACCCCAACACTAGGTTGCTTTCTTAGGCAAGTGTACATTCAGTAGTTTGCCATTGCTTTCTGAACAAGGAGCCAGTATTGAAGTCCAGCGGACTAGTGTAGGGGTTGAACCCCTTACCTCGCCACCAGCGCACTGGACATTTAAATGCAAGCGCATTAAGTCCTGCAGCCATGTAGACCACTTCAGAAGGAATGAACAAACAATTTTTATTTTCAAAGGGTTAAGAATTGGGCATGCAGGCACGTCTGACATTCTGCCCTTCTTCTCTATTTCGTCCCATACATTCTTTCATTCAACATCACTTATGAAGAAAAAAGTAGAGAGCAGATCATGTAGAGAATGAACAAATAGAGTGGTGTAATTGGTTGACAGAATTTAATGTCCAACAGTTGATAGCTGAAAATGCTGACAGAGATGACACAATAATGTATACTGATGGTTGCATCGTGGAGAACAGCTGGCGGGGCTTTCTTGACTGAAGTCAAGAGGGAAGGTCGTTGATGAACAGAATGGAGCATATAGGTCTACAACCTCCTGTAGGAAGATGGAGGTCACTGTGAATACTATGTCTTTGAGATGGCTAGCAGGTACTCAAGCCAGCAGAGAAATCAGTCTGTCTGACTCTCACTGTGTGTTGCGTAAAGTTGATGGCTAACCACTGGGTTTGCCTCGAATTTTATATTGTCAATTCTTAGAGACCATGACAGAAGGAGTTACAGTAACATTTGAGATAATGTGCTTTTCATTCATTCATTCATTGGCACCTTGCCATCTTGACAGACGATAGTTTGTTATGTTGTGCTTCAAAAAGGCATAATAACTACAACCTATGGCGGTAAGGCCTGGGATGGTGTTATACCTCTCCTTAGCACAAAGCCTGGGCTGAAATATAGAGACCAAGTGTTGCCCATGCAGCATGATCTCTCTTTCGACCTGTCTAGTTCACTCCAGAGGAAAGGTAACACCAATACATCTGGATTAAGACAAGTTGCAGAAGCTGCCAGATCAGCAAAGCAATGCTTTAACTGTCCGCCTATCAGGAGCTTCGATCCTAGACCAGCTGCTGACCAAGGCTTAGGGCCTGGTCTGCCCTGCCATGGCATTTGTCTTTAGGTTGCATTTCCTCGCACCAGGATAAGGCTTGTATCCTCCCAATTGCGCTCTTCCACCCGAAGCTGTTGGCACAATGTGGGGTGTTGGGTTTGGTAAGTGCCACCCAACATTTGGTGCTAACAGAAAGCAGGTAGTACCATCTGCTGACATACGGTAGCTCAGTCATATCTAAGACTTGACACTAAATGTGCTTTCACGTAGCAACTAAATGGGATAGAACAGGTTCAGTAATGTATGAAGTAGCCAGCAAATGTATCCTGAGTTGATTGGTACAGAATCAGTTAAATCAAAATGCATTGGCATAGCAATGTGAATTCCTTACTTCACATCCCTAAAAGGTTTCCTATAAGTTTGAGCCAGCATATGTATTTTTAACCCACAATGCACATAGTTTTAGCTCAGTGCAGAAATAGATATACAGATGAAGCAGATAGTAACATGTAGAGTTTCTCACAAATTCATTAATAACTCATAAGTAGAACTTTTACTCACAATACTCTACGGCTCAGAGGGAACAATACCTCTTGTCTGTTACAGGATTTCTTGTACCTTTGTTTAACGTTATTTAATGTAAGTTCAAATTATATAGCTGTACATATATGGCCAGTCATTTCTACAAGAAAGCGTAACATTACATATTTTTTAGGTACTGGGGTAATGTAATATATACTTTCTTTATGTGATTCATATTTTGCTGAAGGTTGTGATCCAAGAATAAGAAATAAAGTAGCGTTCAATTCTTGGACACTTTGCAGTTTGTTTTACATACTATAAATTCCCTATGGTTGTGCTTCATGAATCTTTTATATTGATTGACATGTTGAAATTGTTCCCTTTTTAAAATAATATCATTGTTGATGCAGACTTCTTCATGTTGTTGTTAATTTGTGAATAAGAATTACTAATATTTGTGTAATGTGTAAAATAAATGCATAATTGAAATTCCAAAACTAATTCTATGCTGAATAAGGTGTTGCTGAAGATACATTCCATTTTGACTCACTTATTTATCCAAATAAATGAAAGTAGATTAAATATATGCATATACATGTGAAATACCATAATTAAACATAATGAAATAATAGTTACATTTTTTTATGACTTATAAAATGTTAGAGTGAACAATTTTTTAGTTTAGACTATCTTAAAAGAGAAATAGCTGAAGAAAATAAAGACGATTTCACTACAGAGAATAATATGAAAGGTAAAACAAGTAAAAAGAAAAAACCAATTAGTGAGGGAAATATTTGAGTGATTTCTGTACACTGAATATTTATTCTTATTTGATGCTTGCTACATTTTTTTGCAGTAGGTTGACATTCACAATATGAAAGAAATAAATTTAAATTGAGCTTTATACTACATTTCTTACAGCTGTTCGCATCATCTTCATGTTCTTTGCCAATAGACATTTTCTATAGATTATATAGATAGACACAATTTAGAAAATTTAAATAATTAGTGTTTTCAGTCAATTCTTTTGTTATGGTATTCATATCTCTGTCTATCTGTCTGTCTCTCTCTCTCTCTTTCTCTCTCATTATGTCTTGGTATCTCTCTCTCTCTCTCTCTCTCTCTCTCTCTTTCTCTCTCTCTCTCTCTCGTGTGCCTTTCTATCTCTCTCACAACTGAATATATTTGAATTCCACTTAAATTGTGTGTTTTGTTTTTTAGAATTTAAATTGCTTCCTAAAACTAGGATGCTATGATTGTGAGCCAGATATCATCATTTAGAAGGGATGTAATCAAAGTGTTATCTAACATAATCTTTCAAAACCAGAAAATTATTTTTTCTGCACTCAAATTAGAATAATTGATCTACATTTTTCACATTTGCTCTTGTATCATTTCATTTATAAAACTGACGGCACAAGCATATTACAAATATTAAGCATTAATCTGTGGGCTATTTTAATACTGAGCAAGAATTTGTCTACTTGATTTTTATACAACTGATTCACAACGTTTTCATCCAGATTATTCCTGTCAAATGCAGGCATGAAGATATGTTTAACATGTACTTTTCTATACATCTGGTTTTGTGACTGCTCATAAACTTATTCTTGGAAAGTTACCATGGTGA
This sequence comes from Cepaea nemoralis, assembly GCA_014155875.1. NCBI lineage: Eukaryota > Metazoa > Mollusca > Gastropoda > Stylommatophora > Helicidae > Cepaea > Cepaea nemoralis. The sequence goes on from JACEFZ010019676.1 coordinate 32,740, forward strand.
TTTTTCCCTTGCCCGCTACATCCACATCAGAAATGTGTATGCTACAAACATCCTATTGTTAGTAGGTTATCTCATGTTTGGAATGTTCTCAGGCGTATTGGTCCAGTGATCAGGGTTTAAATGTGCCATGAGGCAGATTTTTAAAATTGAACTGGCAACCAGGTCTACTCAGCTTAAAATTGGTAGGAGACATGTCCTCATATGTGAAGTCAGCTGACCTGATATTGCCAACATCATCCCTCAAGTGCTGACAGGACTGTAAAAATGTGGGTCCTGCACCATATGCCTTATGTCATGTAAATGAGCCCTTTACTTATGTTCTGACTTTTTTACTTTGAAAAGTAAGAAATCATCAGAAACTTATCACTATATACTCTGTGATGGAATCCATTTTCTTTCTTTCCCAATGTAGGCTCAAATGATGTCACTTTAGTTACCACATGTCATTTTAACTCTGAGTTCCAGGAACGGCAGTGGCTTATGAAAGGTTCTTCCTCATGTATCCTAAAGAATGAGTATGTTTTTGGGGAGATTTATTTAAAGTCTACAAAGCAGTCATATTATCCACACTGTCTATGCTTGTGAAACCTGGACTGTTTATCAGTGACAAGCTAGGAAATTAAACCACTTCCACACAGTCTGCCTTAGGAAGCTACTGAAGATTAAATGGCAAAACAAGATCCCAGACACTGAAGTCCTAGAGAGAGCGTCCATGCCCAGTATCCACACTCTGCTAATGAAAAATCAGATTCCCTGGGCTGGTCACTTGACCCACATGTCAGATCGCAGGCTCCCTAAACAAATTTTTTACGGCGAGTTGCATTATGGTAAAGGCAGCCAGAGGAAACGCTTTAAAGACTGAAAATCTCACTGAAAGCTTTTGGAATTCATCATGACACTCGGGGGACTGCTGCCAAAAACTGAAATTTATTGGCGTACATCATTACGCAAGGGTACAGTCAACTTGTGAAGCAACCAGGACTGCAAGAACTGTGAAGAAAAGGCTGGACAGAAAAACCACTGCAGGAGATCTCCTTCTGGAACGTCAAGCATTCTTTGCCCACATTGTCAAAGAACATTTTGAGCCAAAATAGGCCTTATCAGCCATCTTAGAACCCACGGCTCCATACTTTCAACCCCACTGGATGGAATGAATGGTCATCATCATTCTTGATGGACAAACAACAGTATAGATGTCAGAGATATCTTGTTAGTAAACTGCGTAGCCATCTCCTTTTTTTACAATGTAGGCCCAAATGATATCACCTAAGTCATCACATCTCATATAAATTCCAAGTCCAGAGAACAGTAGTGTGTTGTGTAGCTTCTTCCTTATGTGTCCCAAAGAATCTGATGAGTATGTTTTTGGGAGATTTATAAATTTAAAGAGAAATGAAGATGTTCATGAGAAACAAGAGTTAAAGGAAACCATATTCAAACATACTCAAGGGTACCAGTTATTGTACCATATTTTGTTGTTAAATTATGCTTATATTTCATATAAATTGTTTTCATCATGAAAATAATATACCAGGGTAACTTGAAACCATGGGAGAATGTGGTGGACTCAGCTTAATCGCAGCCTTTTCATAGTTGTTGGTTATGGTCTCAAGTTCATAGCAGTATATAGCAAATCTATTTATAGAAACAATGGCTAGCGTCTGCTACCAGTATGGTCACTGCCAAGAAGGAAAGCAATGGACAGACTGAATACCCTCTTTACAGACGCCTGGAAAACCTGAACAGTCCAATAAGAACTGGTTTATGATAGAGATAAGTTCAGCATGGCCGAATGGATAAGGAGCGGTCACTCTTAAACTTCTCGTATGCTGATGCCAAGGTAGCGGGTTCTACCCTTACACCGGTCGGTTGGACTAAAATGTTGAGCATCTCGTCCTTGACTTGGGGACATAAATTACGAGTACCTCAGAAATCGGAGTGGGTCCACTTAATGGTTGGGGACAATGGTATAAGGGAAAGCTAATCCATACGCAAAAATCAATCCAGTGCACTAGGAGTAGTAGCACATTTATGGTCTATGCTTGAGTTCAAAGTGAGCACACACAGGCACAAGCAAGCGTGCGCACGCACACACACACATACACCCACACACACACACACACTCTCACTCACTCACTTACTTTTATAGAGACTTCTTAAAAGTGAGCGCAAACACACAAAATTATAGAGACATCTAAAAAGTGAGAACACACATACACACACACACAATTATAGAGACATCTTAAAAGACTGTTGAGGGTGAAGGTTTTCATAGAACAGACCATTGGATTCATGATGAATTCTGTTTGGCTGATTGTCCCATTGAAAACAATGAACTTCCCATTTGATTTGGATTCGGATACATTTTGGAAGAGGTTAAGACATAAAGACAATTTATCACAAACATCAGAAAGAGGCAGTTATTATTTTTGGCCACATTATGAGAAGACATAAATTACAACATCTTGTGACAACTTGAAAGAAAGATTGATGGATGGAGAGATGAAAAAGACAGATAATATTGACAGCCTTGTGCTGTGACATGTTGATATTTGCTGTTGTAGATGTTGATATTTGCTATTGTAGATTGCAAGAAAAAGAGTGTTGAGGGGATACATAGAGCCTATTCTTTTGTATGGATGTGAAGTTTGGACAATGAGCAGCCAAGTTGAAAAACATCTGATGGCTGCAGAAATGTGGTTTCTGTGGAAAATGCAAAGAATACCATGGACAGACAGAAAAACCAATGACCAAGTACTACAGGAGACAAATGAAAATCGTAAATTGATTAGAGAAATTAGACGTAGACAGTCAAAATGTTTTGGACATGTTATGAGAAGAAATGGATTGGAAAACTTAGTGACAACTGGCAAGATCGAAAGGAACAGACCAAGAGGAAGACCGAGAGGAAAATACCTAGATGGTTTGGCCACATGGCATGGACGAGACAGGAACACTGAGCTGATCCACTACTCTGGTGATCGAGTGAAATGGCGAGTCATGACCACCCACGCTTTCCGGCATGGCACTTGATTGATTGATTGCAAGACCAAGAGAAGCATGACTGCCCATCCCCGCTGGCAAGGCACTTGATGATGATATTAGAAAACTTAACATGAAAGATATTTGTATACGTTACATGTGTTATCTTATACATTATATGCAGATGTGTATTTATGTAATCAGGGTATACTGCCATTTTTACACCACACAGTATCTGTGAACATTCCACTAGAATAGTTATACCTGCTCAAATTTCTATTTATAATTTTGCTCTCCAAAGTCTTCACAAAAGTGTATTCACATAAATCTGAGGCTGAAAATGTACATTTGTGTGTATATATCACATGTGTTGTGTTAATTTTCTGTCCGTCTTGTGAAATGTTGCATATTACTATGTCGCCTATGAAAAAAAAAAAAACTTTGGCTGTTTGTGATTTCTAGACAAGTTTATGTTCAATAATATAATGGAACAAACATGTATGTTCAGCTCCTGTGGAGAAACAATTAAAAAAGAACACAAATACATACCTGGCTAGGGTCTCAGTCCCATAAAAAAAACAAGTATAATCAACATAGGAGAAAATAGATGAAAGTAAAGCTAAGACAAGAATGAATAAAACCAGCTTTTATATTGTTCCTCACATGCTGATCATTCTGTTCTTCTGGACTGAGGCCCTAGTTATGTATGTATATATGTTTGTTTTTAATGTGTCTCTGCAAGAGCTAAATAACCTTTGTGTTTCAATGTATGTGCTCAGATAGTAACTTGATAGAATCAGCTGTTGCAGTTTTGTGTTTCTCGCAAATGTACAGAACAGTTCAATGATTTGTTAAAACCATTTAACCGGTATATTTTTCACAACATGTTTATCTGTGTAATTATACAGGTTTCATAGAAGTATGTGTTTTGCTCCCTGTTTCTGTACAATACAGTAATCATATAAAGTATAAATGTCGCATTGTTTGTCTGATGTTATGTTATATTGTTAGTACAGCAATATCCCAGTTTTCATCACGTTGCTGTTTCATCACTTCATGTTTATAACCATGTTTCACTTTGATTGCTACTCCATCCCTACCTCTTTGATACCTTCACACACAATAATTGTCCTCTAGCGTCAGTATTTGTATCACAGTCATTAGGTATGCACTCGTTTTGAAATTCTACATTAAATCTACTCCTAAATCTGCAGCTTCTTAGCCTTCAACTTCTGAGCATTCAATATATGAGCGAGCTGGCAGTTAAGCATGTCAACCACTGCACTACTGCAGCACCCAACTTTTGTTAATAACTGCCCTGCACAAAACTAGAACCATGGGACTAAATGATAGGATTCTCTCGCCTTAAAACTTGATCAAAAGTTTCAACAAATGCCTGATTCAATGGATACCAGCCCATTGCAACAAAGAAGCACAGTGACTTGCAAAGCCGGGTGGATCTCAATAACTTCTTTCTCTTTTGCAGTCAACATTTGCAATGCGTGGTGCATAGCATCCATTGTAGTATATAGATGTCCCTTGCCACTTGGGCCAGCATCTTCCAAATTCAACAGTTGAGGTTTCTTTTCTGGATTCCTCCTCCCATAGGGATATTACCTTCCTGGGCTTGTAAGCTCTGCTCATCCATATTGTCTATCAGGCTCTGCTACCTTACTTAGCCTTGTTCTTACAAGAACTTCCACAAGGCAGTGGTGGTTTGGCATTTGGTGTGTCTTTCACACAGATGGATTTCCTTCCTGGTTTTATAAGCTCCATCAGCCAAGTTTGTTTACTCCCTTATTTTGTCCTATCAGGCATAGACTTTTTCCAGGAACGATCTCTACAACAAACTCAACTAAATAAAACTTATGAAACAGCAACGATTTCTATGGGAGTCCAATGTGAAAAATTATGCTTATCATCGACTTTCTAGACAAGATCCGATCATGTTTTATATTTCAAATGGTGCAAAAGACTGAAATATCATTTGTATCATAGTTTAAGAACTCCTTAAAGCCCTGTCACCTTCTACATTATTTCCCAATTTAACAATTTTTTTCTCTGGTCCATCCACTGAAACCACTAGAACTGTTTTGTTCCCTATGATGGTTCAGATATTGCCACGACTGCCTTGTGGGAACTGCAGTATATGTTTCCTAGTGCCAGATATGTTGCAGTGGCTAATGTAAGCCTGTAAGGTGGTTTTGACATTGCCAATCTATTTAACTTGAAACAATGAACTAATATGATATCAACCAACTTCATTCCACTGAAAACTATAGAATGTTGTGAATCTCTAACTGCTGCTTTTATTAGACACTTGGAGATCTGAGTGCCAACAAAGGAGATAAAATGCTCTACATGTTCTTCATTTTGTCTCAAATAAATAAAACTATAGAACGCCATTGTGTTTGTCTATACCTTTATGAGCACTGTATGGATATTGCTGTCTAAGTAATTATTTTGCTTAGGGAATGCTGTTAATATATAAAACAACCACGGCACATAATTCTAATTCCTAGTGACAACAGTGGAGAAATAAGGATAACAAAACAAAATTGAATTGTGTATTACAAAAGTCATTGCTTATATTGATCATTAATTCATTAATATTGACTGCCCTTAAAGTACTGACACATGTATACTTGAACAATTTAACATTTGGTGAAACAAACGTTTATCATTTATAACAGAACAGATTATGCACAGCTGTTTACAGCAAGTTATGACTACACAATCTTTAATGATGTGTTAATAAATATATGACAACTGCCTTTATCTTATGATAAAGTTCTTATCTTTATCTCATGATATCTTATGATCTTAATATTCTGAGACAAAGGTGAGCTGTGTCTCCATTTCCTTTGTCAACTTCTCTTTTAGCACCATCTCCTCCTCCTCCTCCTCCTATTCCTCCTCCTCCTCTAAACAATCTTTAAAGGCATGTTAACCACAATATATATCTTCTTCTCCTTTATCTCCATCTCCTTTATCTCCATCTCCTTCTCCTCTGCCTTCTTCTCTTCCTTATCTTCCTCCTCCTCCTCCTTCCTCTTTTTTCTCTTCTCCTCCTCCTCCTCCTCCTCCTCCTCCTCTTCTTCTGCTTTATTTGTCCTAGAAGAATGGTTGTGTTGTGTTTACTGACTATAAGGCTGGGATGCTTGCACCATTTACACACAACCAGCTTCTACACAGCTTCTCATTGTTTGAACTGGGGTTACCTTTCCAAATTCCACCCATCCTATATATGTTCTTTTCTGGCTTATTTTACTTGCACGTCCTATACAGGGTGTTGCAGCCAACCCCAGCATTTATTGGATGTGTGATTTACTAGGCAGTTTTACGTTCAATAGCTTGTCATTGCAAACTACCATACCCAATTCCACTCTGACTACCAAGTCACTGACCACTGTACCCCAACCCAATCTATTACTACCAGCCCACTCTGACTGCCAAGCTACTCTGACTGCCAAGCTACTCCTACCACCATACCCCAACCCACCCTGACTACCATACCACAACCCACTCTGACCACCATACCCCAACCCACTCTGACCACCATACCCCAACCCACTCTGACCACCATACCCCAACTCACTCTGACCATCATACCCCAACTCACTCTGACCATCATACCCCAACCCACTCTGACCACCATACCCCAACTCACTCTGACCACCATACCCCAACTCTCTCGCCACCATACCCCAACTCACTCTGACTACCAAATCACTCTGACCACCATACCCCAACTCACTCTGACCATCATACCCCAACTCACTCTGACCATCATACCCCAAATCACTCTGGCCACCATACCCCAACTCACTCTGACCATCATACCCCAAATCACTCTGGCCACCATACCCCAACTCACTCTGACTACCAAATCACTCTGACTACCAAATCACTCTGGCCACCATACCCCAACTCACTCTGACTACCAAATCACTCTGACCACCATACCCCAACTCACTCTGACTACCAAATCACTCCGACCACCACACCCCAACTCACTCTGACTACCATACCCCAACTCACTCTGACCACCATACCCCAACTCACTCTGACCACCATACCCCAACTCACTCTGACTACCAAATCACTCTGACCACCATACCCCAACTCTCTCTGGCCACCATACCCCAAATCACTCTGACCACCATACCCCAACTCACTCTGGCCACCATACCCCAAATCACTCTGACTACCAAATCACTCTGGCCACCATGGTAAACTCTCTCTGACCACCATACTCCAACTCTCTCTGACTACCAAATCACTCTGACCACCATACCCCCAACTCACTCTGGCCACCATACCCCAACTCACTCTGACTACCAAATCACTCTGACCACCATACCCCAACTAACTCTGACCACCATACCCCAACTCTCTCTGGCCACCATACCCCAACTCACTCTGACCACCATACCCCAACTCTCTCTGACCACCATACCCCAACTCACTCTGACTACCAAATCACTCTGGCCACCATACCCCAACTCTCTCTGACCACCATACCCCAACTCTCTCTGACGACCAAATCACTCTGACCACCATACCCCAACTCACTCTGATCACCATACCCCAACTCACTCTGACTACCAAATCACTCTGGCCACCATACCCCAACTCACTCTGACCACCATACCCCAATTCACTCTGACCACCATACCCCAACTCACTCTGACTACCAAATCACTCTGACCACCATACCCCAACTCACTCTGACCACCATACCCCAACTCTCTCTGGCCACCATACCCCAACTCACTCTGACCACCATACCCCAACTCTCTCTGACCACCATACCCCAACTCACTCTGACTACCAAATCACTCTGGCCACCATACCCCAACTCTCTCTGACCACCATACCCCAACTCTCTCTCTGACCACCATACCCCAACTCACTCTGACTACCAAATCACTCTGGCCACCATACCCCAACTCACTCTGACTACCAAATCACTCTGACCACCATACCCCAACTCACTCTGACCACCATACCCCAATTCACTCTGACCACCATACCCCAACTCACTCTGACTACCAAATCACTCTGACCACCATACCCCAACTCACTCTGACCACCATACCCCAACTCTCTCTGGCCACCATACCCCAACTCACTCTGACCACCATACCCCAACTCTCTCTGACCACCATACCCCAACTCACTCTGACTACCAAATCACTCTGGCCACCATACCCCAACTCTCTCTGACCACCATACCCCAACTCTCTCTCTGACCACCATACCCCAACTCACTCTGACTACCAAATCACTCTGGCCACCATACCCCAACTCACTCTGACTACCAAATCACTCTGACCACCATACCCCAACTCACTCTGACTACCAAATCACTCTGGCCACCATACCCCAACCCACTCTGACTACCAAATCACTCTGGCCACCATACGCCAACCCACTCTGACCACCATACCCCAACTCTCTTTGGCCACCATACCCCAACTCACTCTGACTATCAAATCACTCTGACCACCATACCCCAACCCACTCTGACTTAACCCCAACCCACTCTTATCACCTTACCCCAACCCACTCTGACCACCTTACCCCAACCCACTCTTATCACCTTACCCCAAGCCACTCTGACCACCTTACCCCAACCCACTCTGACCACCATGCTCCAACTCACTCTGACCACCATACTCCAACTCACTCTGACCACCATACTCCAACTCACTCTGACTACCAAATCACTCTGACCACCACACCCCAACTCACTCTGACTACCATACCCCAACTCACTCTGACCACCATACCCCAACTCACTCTGACCACCATACCCCAACTCACTCTGACTACCAAATCACTCTGACCACCATACCCCAACTCTCTCTGGCCACCATACCCCAAATCACTCTGACCACCATACCCCAACTCACTCTGGCCACCATACCCCAAATCACTCTGACTACCAAATCACTCTGGCCACCATGGTAAACTCTCTCTGACCACCATACCCCAACTCTCTCTGACTACAAAATCACTCTGACCACCATACCCCAACTCACTCTGGCCACCATACCCCAACTCACTCTGACTACCAAATTACTCTGACCACCATACCCCAACTAACTCTGACCACCATACCCCAACTCTCTCTGGCCACCATACCCCAACTCACTCTGACCACCATACCCCAACTCTCTCTGACCACCATACCCCAACTCACTCTGACTACCAAATCACTCTGGCCACCATACCCCAACTCTCTCTGACCACCATACCCCAACTCACTCTGACTACCAAATCACTCTGACCACCATACCCCGACTCACTCTGATCACCATACCCCAACTCACTCTGACTACCAAATCACTCTGGCCACCATACCCCAACTCACTCTGACCACCATACCCCAATTCACTCTGACCACCATACCCCAACTCACTCTGACTACCAAATCACTCTGACCACCATACCCCAACTCACTCTGACCACCATACCCCAACTCTCTCTGGCCACCATACCCCAACTCACTCTGACCACCATACCCCAACTCTCTCTGACCACCATACCCCAACTCACTCTGACTACCAAATCACTCTGGCCACCATACCCCAACTCTCTCTGACCACCATACCCCAACTCTCTCTCTGACCACCATACCCCAACTCACTCTGACTACCAAATCACTCTGGCCACCATACCCCAACTCACTCTGACTACCAAATCACTCTGACCACCATACCCCAACTCACTCTGACCACCATACCCCAATTCACTCTGACCACCATACCCCAATTCACTCTGACTACCAAATCACTCTGACCACCATACCCCAACTCACTCTGACCACCATACCCCAACTCTCTCTGGCCACCATACCCCAACTCACTCTGACCACCATACCCCAACTCTCTCTGACCACCATACCCCAACTCACTCTGACTACCAAATCACTCTGGCCACCATACCCCAACTCTCTCTGACCACCATACCCCAACTCTCTCTCTGACCACCATACCCCAACTCACTCTGACTACCAAATCACTCTGGCCACCATACCCCAACTCACTCTGACTACCAAATCACTCTGACCACCATACCCCAACTCACTCTGACTACCAAATCACTCTGGCCACCATACCCCAACCCACTCTGACTACCAAATCACTCTGGCCACCATACGCCAACCCACTCTGACCACCATACCCCAACTCTCTTTGGCCACCATACCCCAACTCACTCTGACTATCAAATCACTCTGACCACCATACCCCAACCCACTCTGACTTAACCCCAACCCACTCTTATCACCTTACCCCAACCCACTCTGACCACCTTACCCCAACCCACTCTTATCACCTTACCCCAAGCCACTCTGACCACCTTACCCCAACCCACTCTGACCACCATACTCCAACTCACTCTGACCACCATACTCCAACTCACTCTGACCACCATACTCCAACTCACTCTGACCACCATACTCCAACTCACTCTGACCACCATACTCCAACTCACTCTGACCACCACACTCCAACTCACTCTGACCACCACACTCCAACTCACTCTGACCACCATACCCCAACCCACTCTGACTACCATACCCCAAGCCTCTCCGATCACCATAGCTTCAGCAAACTCTGACCGTCATTCCTAAAAGTCGTTGATTTTCTTTATGTAAAACTATAGATAGTGTTAATTATACAACGATGAAAACAAGTACATACAAAAGTACACCAGGCAGACGTGCTATAATGAACAATGAGCGTTATGTATGTAATGATGAATTTACAATGAACATTCTGAAACCGATTTCACCCCGACACCCCAAGGTACAAGAGAAACAAGATATGAGAGATGAGATTCTGTAAGCAATAGCAAATATAATGATATGAGTAAGAAGTGGCAGCAATTCAAATACAGCTGACCGTTATGCTCCAGTTATCGGATTCTTTCCTAGCTGCCTTTTCTACTTGCAATAACTGTAATACTCATGTTTGATGATTTGGGCAACCTAGAGTTAAAGCATTTGAAAACAAACCATCCCGCTTTAACTAAGCCTTTAACCAGGATCATCAGTATGTGCCTTGCCGATAAGCGTGGGCGGTCATGTTTCGCCATCTCACACGATCACTAGAGTCGTGGATCATCTCAGTGTTCTTTTTCTCGACCATACCGCGTGGTTAAGCCATTCAGCTATTAACTTCTCTGCCATCTCCTTGTTCTTTTCCCTCTCAGTCTTGCCAGTTGTCACCAAGTTCTCCAATTTATTTCTTCTCATAACATGTCCCACTATGCGTTTACTAGAGTAGCTCACCCATTAACCCAAACCGATTCATGGAAGAGAGTCATTTTTTATTTTTAAAATGTAGCTACGGATATAACTAATCAGATCAAATGAATCAATAACTCACAGAGATTCAAGAGAATAGACATATTCCATAAGAAAATGTAGTGACAGCTGTAACTGAATAAATAGCCCAAACACTATTTGCTGTGAGTAAACCGTGCGCCGTTAAAGTGAATAAAATGGCTCAAAATTTACCAAATTCCACATAGAGTGGATCCGGTAATTGAGTGGACTATAATATGGTGTTATTCCATTCCAGTATTCCCACAAGTCACTTCTGCAGCTTGAAATGGGTACCTCGAAATGTCGTGAGAAGTAACGATGATCGGTGTAATTCTAATAGCATCACTAACTGAACGCTGTTTGGTCCATACGATATGGACCAACCACTATGTCATACGATGGGTGAATCACTATATAACTTATACACCTTAGTGCGTGTTAAAGGCTCCTTGACTTGTGTTTACGTCTAATACTAATCATATTTGACAGGGGATGGAGTATTCTAGTATACATCGATCTGAAACAATGAACTTAGATTACTATTACTAGTATGAAATGAAATTTACTTCCAAAAATGAGCCCGTGAAAAAGTCGATGTTTTAGAGTGCACTAAGAGTTAAAACAGCATGCTAGTATGTTACATGTTATGCTCATTGTTAATTCACATTTCTGGCACACTAACATTTCAATATGTTCGAAACAATGGTTAACATTTTCTTTGGCATTCAAGATTGGGCTAATAAGTACATTAGAACAGTGAGTATCAACAGAGCTGGCCTTCGTTCTGTCGACTGCCCACTTTGTCCAGCGTTGTCCACATTACACTGAGACTTGTGGTTGCAGCAGGAGACGCACTCCAGATAGCGAGCCGCCTCTGTACAGCCGGGCTCACAGTAAGACGCACAGTACCTGTCAAACGTGACCAGATTGCCGTCTTTGCTCAATCGGCGAACCTGAAATATATTTATTGAGTTTCATGTGTCTGGTGTGACTGAGTGATATTTGCTGAAAGATTCAAGATAAGAGCAAAAAGAAGACATCCCATGGAAAACGACACGAGGCAGGCATGATCAGACGTGTGGGCGCAGATTTATGATGAGCTGGAGAGAGTTGCTGAGAATAGGAAACGGCCGATGGACATGAATTCAATACAAGTCTTCAAATTGATTGTCCCAATGAATGAAAGTCAAAAATGAGCTATGGTGGCTTGAGAATTGAGGTATCAAAGCATGACCTCGGGTGCACACGAACACCTCCAGATGTACCGTCTTTCCTCGCAATGATCATACATGGAATTTTAGCAGGGTGTGAAAACGTTTAGTACCGGGATGAGCACAGTCTCTTTGTACCAGAATAAATACATGCTATCAATGTTATAATGTAGTTGGTTTCTTAAATGTTGCCTGGACAGCGGAGTAATATGATTACTATTTTCGACTTCCAACTGCCGAAGGATTTTTAACCTTCTTATTTTTCTCATTTGCGATTTCTTGACGTCCTGTAAATAACTTCGGGATCAAATGGGAGTTTAACATCCTTGCGATTCTTATTTCTGAACATGGTCCCGGCATGCATTCTGTACCTGCACGTCTCTACTTAGTAGTGAATGCCTAAACCAGCAAAACACAGAGGCATACTGATGGTATTATAACGTCATCTGTCAATCCCAAGTAATTAAACGTTCAAAAAAAATACACCTAAGCACATTCATCAGTTCTTTCCAGTCACTATGCTTCACTTATGCTGTCTGATAAGCAATGTAAACGGTTAGAGCTAGCCACAATGAAGGCGTCTGCGTGTTCCTTGAATACAAATGGAACACACGCGTCTCACCCATGAAATACGCGTGGGGGGGGGGGGGGGGTCAATAAGTAAGTCACAAATGGCTGTAGAAAAATAACTAAATATGATAATAACTTAAAACCAGTTTATATTTATACATACATTGTCCCTTTATTTTTCAACATAATTTCCACCAGCATTGATGCAATTATCCCATCGTTTTATCATTCCTCCAAAACCGGCTGCATAGAACTGCGTGCTGTGTTTTCTAAACCACGTTTTCACTTCACATTCAACTTTGGCGTCATTCGCGAAATGTCTCCAGCCAAGGTGACTTTTCAGTGGACAAAAAAGGTGAAAATCGATAGAAGCTAAGTCGGGGCTGTAAGGTGGATGTTCCAGAACTTCTCACCTTAGTTGGTTAATTTTCTCCTGAGTTAATCTAGCCTTATGTGGTCTGGCATTGTAATGAAGAAGCAACACTCAACTAGTCAGCTGTCCTGGACGTTTTCTTCGAATTGCACCATGAAGCATTGATAAAACTTCACAGTACGATTCAGAATTCACATTGTCACCTTTCTTCTTGAAATTGATTGACAATCCCAGAACACTGTCAGCATAACCTCTCCTGCTGATGGCGTAACCTTTAATTATTGGACACAAGGCGAAGAATGATGTTTCCATTGCATTGAAGCATGCTTTGATTCAGACTGGTAGTGATGCATCCGTGATTCGTACCCAGTAACGATCATGTTCAGCATGTCTTCTCCTTCATCTTCGTATCGACAGAGATGGTGCAAGGACAGGCCAAATCGGTTCATTTTGTGTTCCTCCTTCAATTGTCTGGGTACCTACCTTGAGCACTTTCTTAAATTTTAATTGATTATGCTGTATGCTGAACCATGTGAGCACCATATTGCAGATGCCACAGAGTCTATCGTTACTCGCCTGTCACCTCTAATCATCTCCTCCACCCGCTGCACGGATGCTTCTGTTGCAATCTCAACAGGACGACCAGATCAGATTTCATCAACAATTTTAGAGTGTCCTTGAGAAAATTTTCTACCCAATTATGCCCCGCTTTACGGGACAAACATTTGTCAGCATAAACAGTAAGCATTTCCTTATGAATGTCCTTTGCAGGCAGTCCTTTTGCCCACAAAAAATGCGCAACAGCACGTTGCTCTTTGGTTGTACACCCCGTATGTACAGTCGCCATTTCGTTTATGCGCTGCGCATGCGCATGAGACACCTAGCGCCACCTGACGGACGGGAATATAAAGTTCGATGTTGCTGTCACCTAATGACACCTGTAGAAAACACAAACTACATTTACCTGCCATCCCACAGAACTGTGTGACTTACTTATTGACTCGCCCTCGTACATGATTGATCTGTCTTCATCGTATAGACCATGCTCTGGCTGAAATCTCCCATGCGGATTCAAACCCTGACCACCGGACCGACAGAAGAGCGTTGGCCCTGGTATGCATGAATGGATTTCTGAGTGTGACAAACCTAAGGGATCTTTCATGGGCATATTGCTCTGGACATTCAGGGGTCAGTAACTATGAGAGGGCAGATTAGTTGCCATCTAGAAAACCTTTAGTTGGCAGTTTTCAAACTGATACATCTTCAGTAGGGGAACCGATCACGAGAAAACATATGTGCAGTGTTACAGCATGAAACAAGACAACACTTGGCAGACTACAGAAACTGCAGACGTGTGCATCCAGCCAGGGGTGGTTAGCATCCATACACTTCCATATCTGCTGAGGAGTAAAACCGGGGGGGGGGGAGGGAGGGGATATATGGCGTGTCACGAGTGATCTGACATTACTACTGTGAAATTATATCCATTAACCAATAACCAGGCTCGAGCTAGTACGTTCAACTCCTGCTTCATCTAAGTAGTTATTACATGTAACCCTGCCTCCCCAAGTAGTTATTACATGTAACTGCTGCCTCCTCAAACAGTTATTATTTTAAATTCCTTCTAACCAGATCGATATAACTTTAAAGTAACGACTGCTTCGAACATGAGGTAAGGCATAATAATGTATCAACATGCACGATGAAATGAAAAATGTTATATTCTCAATATTTACTTGGTTATTCATGATTGCGTTCGTGTAAAATTGACCTTATCCACTCCCTCTTCTTCCTTTCATTCAAATTATAGTGAATAGTACACCGTTTTATCCGCATATCAAGCATTGTTCAGTCGGGAATAATCCTGTTTTCCTGAGTAAAATTAAATAAGTTGCGGTCCCTTTAAAACATGTAAGGTATAAAGGGCATATGGAGGTAGATGCACATTTGTCATAGACCTAACGGCACTCAGTGACTGATGCGTTCGGTATAACTCCGACATCCTTTACTTCCCAAGGCAATTCCTGGTACCCATTTTACACAGGGTTGACATGGTAGCTCAGGTCAATTTTAAAATTGACCCCGCCCTGATGATGATGGAACCCTACACCACCGATACGACAGGCGGGCGTCTGACCTCTAGGCCACCGCGGCTCCCATTGTCTTGAATGATTACGGTTATTGAGTTGACGCAGACTCTTAACCATTGGTGCCTGCGATTTCTTTGGGAAGTGGTGATACTTAGTACCCCCACTGTAGTATCTGTCAGGTGAATTTTGTCGTTGGTTTGTATATTTAAAAGTGCTGATACTTAGTACCCCCACTGCAGTATCTGTCATATGAATATTATTACTACGTTATACAATAAACTTTGGTAGTTGGCCTCGCAAGACCAGGAACAGGTTTCAACTGGTCAAGACTTGTTGGTGATGTAAACTATCCACACTCTGGTTGATTTCCAAGGATTTTCATATCTCTTCGCGGATATGACGTTCCAGACCCAGTTTTGCCCATCCCGCTAGTTTCTTAACTATAAACACAATTAGATCTGACTAGTGCTTTGGAATTCGTGCACTGTAGTTGGGTACCTCCTATTGTGCTGTATGGCAGGATACGAGAACTTACGAAGTTATCCGAGTATGCAACGCAGGCGAATATTTTCATACCAAATCCAAAGATGTAAGGCAAGCACACACAATAAACTTGGAGATCTCGTCGACGGTTGTTCTCGTTTTAGTCAGTGGGGGAATGTAACTTAAGTGTTGGTTTCTACCATCATAACCGGGAAAGTCTTTTGCAGTTTTGTAACAAAATCAATCCGAGTTCTGGGCGAGCTTTATCATTGTGAAGACCATGGCCAATCCTCCCTTCATTAGTCAGACAAGCTAGGGTCTGCCCAGGATGCCCCAGGAGTAGGTGAGGAGAAGTTCAATATAACCACCGACCTCTTGTCCTCAGACCTCTGCACCCCAAACAGACTCAACGTGGCTGCTAATAGATCTGGGACCCGGGAAGGTTAACCTGGTCAACAAATGTCCGAAGAAACCGGAGATGTTATGCGAAAGGCGCAACTATCGCAGCTGTGCTGTAAACAGGCACGACGCAACTACGTTCAAAAGCAAACATTTCTGACGAACGAAGAAGAAGAAGAAGATTTGGGAAAGTAGAAATTATCTTCCTAATACTCACCATACTATTCCATGTGTGGCGTATGGGAACCCAGCCTTACACTCTTAATGTGCATAATAACAGCAAAGTGAGTTGCTCTTAAATTGTTATAAGTTGTGGTAAATCACACGATAACAGGTCAACAGTCCGTCCAGCATACCCAATTATTTTACAGCCGTAATTCGTGGCTTAGAGGTTATGACTTTTCTCCGTAATCTCGTATACTCTCGTCGGTAAACGTGATGACGGTTCAAATCAGCAGTGGTTCGAATCGCATCGGTAACTTACGGGGTATGTGAGCCGGCCGCTCAGAAAGCAATGGCAAACTACTGAGCGTAATCTTGCCAAGAGATCAACATACAGCTGAAAGATGCTGGTGTTGACAGCTAAGTCCTGTAAAGGATATGCTAAAAAAAAAAAATCCTCTCGGCTCCATGAGCGAACGGGTTACGAATGCAATTCGTAATCTCGCATACAGACCGCCTGGCTTTGATATGTGCCAAGAAGTGTCCTCCCTTTAATGGCACTAGTTTGGCTCTGTTCGTTTAGATTTAAGTATTGAATTAACTCATTGCAAATCAACAAGAGAACTGTAAGGACGCTGACAGAATTCCTCAATTTCATGTCTATTTATTTCAGGTAGTATCCCATGAATTGTATGACATGCAGGTCATCAACGTGATGTAACCCTCTCGCATTCCGTCATACCTGCTCACGCTAACCCTACTTAAATATGACTATAATTAAGGTCAAACATGTCACTTGCCCTATCTCATGTACCCACAGTGCTCAGAGTTCACAGAATTATTGTTACTTAATTTACTCACATCACATTATGTCTTCCAGGTGTTATCATTTAATATTTAGTCTCTCATCTTAGTTTTATGCCGTCCTTCCTTTCTCGATCATCTTCGCCATCCGTGTTACTCTGTGACGTTTTTTCTCCTATCACCAAGTCAAGTCTGGTGCGTTCACAGTACTGTATTCTTAATTCCCGATTATTGCATTCTGCGACACATGGCAATATGAGTCCCGGTCGTTCAGAAATCAATGGCAAACTACTGAACATAAACTTCCCAAGAAATCACAAACAGCTAAAAATACTGGAGTTGATTGCGACGTGAAATAAATGAATTGAAACGGTGGAAAAGTGTCCTAGTGGCACGAAATGGAATATTGCTTGGCTAGCAAATCCATTACATGGAAAGTCCGAATCGAAAGCTCACTGTGTGGATGTCATCTGCAGACTGCATACTTCTGGTTTCCGGAAGAACAGCCTATGGTGAACGGAAGGCCCAATATACGGAAGTGAGGCTAAGCAGCCATGTGCAGGACGTGACGATTCCTTGGGTGAGCCCAGTACCAGAGCGCTATGTATCGGCTCTGCAAGTATGGAAGCCTCCTTGGATGGCGGGGAATGCCCATGGTCTGCCCCTGCCTTCCCTTGAGGGCTGACCAGGATCTTTGGCTGTTCTATATGGACCAGCTGGGATGGGGGATAACACCACAACAGTGAGAGTCAAACGTCCTAAGAAACCCCCGGGAAGGTTAACTCGGTCAACAAATGCCCGCAGAAGTCGGATGTGTCGGCCTAACGGCGCAAGAACGCAGCTCTGCTGTAAACAGGCACAACGCAATCACATCCGAAAAAAGAAACTCCGGATGAACGAAGAAGAAGAAATGAATTGAAACTATCTGACTAACTGTTCTCCCTAGGTATAGGCTGGACTATGTAGACAATGAAATGCCAATAACATCTGAAGGAAACATTACCGACATGGGTCTAACCCCACCCAGCCCATTAATGGTATGCTGAAGCATCACCTGGTTAAGTCCTAACATACCCCTCCGCAGGTGTTAAGTTCCATTACCGTGCTTGCATGTCCAATAGTTTCTTGCCTGGAAACAGGAAATAAAAGCTCGGCAACCCAATCCGCTTGGAGATTGTGTTTTGATTCTGGGTGGAGAGACAAGTCCATACACGAACCTCACGCATGTAGAAGTCAGGGAGTCTCCGTGGCCAAGTGGTTACTCCGCCTGCATGGGGCTCCGATAGTTGTGGGTGGAGAGACAAGTCCACACACGAACCTCACGCATGTAGAAGTCAGGGATCAAGTGGTTACTCCGCCTGCCTGGAGCTCCGATAGTTGTGGGTAGAGAGACAAGTCCACACACGAACCTCACGCATGTAGAAGTCAGGGATCAAGTGGTTACTCCGCCTGCCTGGAGCTCCGATAGTTGTGGGTGGAGAGACAAGTCCACACACGAACCTCACGCATGTAGAAGTCAGGGATCAAGTGGTTACTCCCCTGCCTGGAGCTCCGATAGTTGTGGGTGGAGAGACAAGTCCACACACGAAACTCACGCATGTAGAAGTCAGGGATCAAGTGGTTACTCCGCCTGCCTGGAGCTCCGATAGTTGTGGGTGGAGAGACAAGTCCACACACGAACCTCACGCATGTAGAAGTCAGGGATCAAGTGGTTACTCCCCTGCCTGGAGCTCCGATAGTTGTGGGTGGAGAGACAAGTCCACACACGAACCTTAAGCATATAGAAGTCAGGGATCAAGTGGTTACTCCCCTGCATGAGGCTCCGATAGTTGTGGGTGGAGAGACAAGTCCACACACGAACCTCACGCATGTAGAAGTCAGGGATCAAGTGGTTACTCCCCTGCCTGGAGCTCCGATAGTTGTGGGTGGAGAGACAAGTCCACACACGAACCTCACGCATGTAGAAGTCAGGGATCAAGTGGTTGCTCCGCCTGCCTGGAGCTCCGATAGTTGTGGGTGAAGAGACAAGTCCACACACGAACCTCACAGCATGTAGAAGTCAGGGATCAAGTGGTTACTCCGCCTGCCTGGAGCTCCGATAGTTGTGGGTGGAGAGACAAGTCCACACACGAACCTCAAGCATATAGAAGTCAGGGAGTCTCCGAGGTCAATTGGTTACTCCGCCTGCCTGGAGCTCCGATAGTTGTGGGTTCGATTCCTGCCTACATGGCTCGGTTTGTGCCATTTTCTAGGAGACTCCTGGGGGGCGTCGCTGGAGCTACGGAACTTGTGCTTTGTGCGTCGCTTTCGACAGGTCGCCCTGCGGAAAGAGACCAAGCCAAATGGGATAAAACCTGGTGAAATTAAGTTGCTCCGCTTACCTCTTAAAGGTTCTTAAAAGTAGAAGTCAGATATTTGTTAATGCCTAGACATGAACGATAATGCATCTGATTTCAGAGTTAAAATCTTCCACTTTCCAGAGGACTGGTAACCAACCAGTTAACTACAATACTTTAGACACGTTGTAAAACATGTTAAGTTAGTGGCATATCCTTTACATGACTTCGCAGTCAATCCCAGCATGTATTGGCTGTTTGCGATTTCTTGGCAAGTTTACGTTCTTTAATTTGTCATTGCTTTCTAAACGACCAGAACGCATACCATTGTATGCAATCTGCAATGTATGCAATGCGGTCTGCTTCTAAATCGTCCGCAGCTGTTTCGAACGCGATAAACGGGATTACGAATTACATCCGTGACGGGACGCAGAGGTGTTTCCAAGGCACCAGGGCCGGGTTATATACTGGCCAAGACCTATTGACGCATCCTCGTCGAGCGTCCTGGGCAACAGGTCCCTTCAGGGTCCTGGCTAAAGTCAGTAGGATCGCCGATTCCTCCGAAGTCGGAGAGTGTCTGCCTGTACGGCGAGGAACCACCAGTCTGCACACCAATAAGCCAGACATGGGACAACGGATACTCACGCAAAACTCAGGTCCTGTATGACATCACACTGATGTTGGACA
Organism: Cepaea nemoralis; assembly: GCA_014155875.1. Lineage (NCBI taxonomy): Eukaryota > Metazoa > Mollusca > Gastropoda > Stylommatophora > Helicidae > Cepaea > Cepaea nemoralis. The sequence goes on from JACEFZ010019676.1 coordinate 53,175, forward strand.
ACAGGATGCCTTCATCCGACATACAGGACTTCGCGTTGGAGCTCAAGCCAACGAACACAAGCAAGCAAGCAAGCACATCCGTGACTATTTCGCCGCAGAGCTGTTTAAGACACTTGTAATTGGCAAATACCAACCTTGCAGTAAGGCTCGTGCTGCATGCACGTTTTCGTTGGAATACTGCTGATGTTCTTGAGGGTCATGCAATCTTTGGTGGCGTCCCCGTTAAAACAGAATAGGCAGGACAATGACGAGTTGCTGGTTTCCACATCCTGGTAGATAACTATCTCATATCGTTCAACTGTAGGAATATAAACTTTGTATATTTATAAATACGTCTATACACTCTAAAAGCCACCATTGAAAGAGTACATTCTACAACCCACTGGTTAGACGATACATCCACCCAAAAGGGCAAAACACTGACAACTGGTACATCAATGCGCACTACTAACCACTGGTAATATAGTGCATTTGACATTGCAACATATGCCTGGACACTTACTGAACAAACTGAACAGGGCATAAATGCCTTTGAATGTAAATGTTATGGAAGGGTTCTGAGAATATCTTGGAACAGAAAAGGACAAATGAGTCAATACGACATGAGCAGAATATTAAAGAAGGTTGGCTACTAAAAAAGACAAAACACAGAAAATTTAAATATTTTGTCACTTGAAACGGAATGAAAGTTTGGAGATAACAATCATAGAGGGATATATACATATATATATACATATATGCCCGGGAAGAGAGGAAGAGGAAGACTAAAGAGAAGATGGGTGCAGAATGTTGCAGATGATCTCCATATGGGTGTATCGGACGCGGGACATATTACTTATGACAGAGAAGTTTTCAGGAAGGTTGTTATAGGATCGAGATTCTGGAAAAGACATGTTACTGAATAAATGAATGAATGTATAAATGGTAAGGCATTATACTCTGCCAATCACTGGTAAGACAGTACACTCTGTCAATCACTGGTAAGACAGTACACTCTGTCAATCACTGGTAAAACAGTATACTCTATCATTAACTGGTAATATATTACACAATGAATCACGTGTTAGAATGTACACCAAACCACCCAGTAGTAAGACCTTACACGCTACCAATAACTAGTAACACAGTAAATTCTACCAACCACTAGTAACACAGTAAATTCTACCAACCACTAGTAACACAGTAAATTCTACCAACCACTAGTAACACAGTAAATTCTACCAACCACTAGTAACACAGTAAATTCTACCAACCACTGATAACACAGTAAACTATACCAACCACTAGTAACACAGTAAACTCTACCAACCAGTTGTAGCACAGCAAACTCTACCAACCACTAGTAACACAGTAAACTATACCAACCACTAGTAACACAGTAAACACTACCAACTACTAGTAACACAGTAAACTTTACCAACTACTAGTAACACAGTAAACTATACCAACCACTAGTTACACAGTAAACTATACCAACCACTAGTAACACAGTAAACTCTACCAACCACTAGTAACACAGTAAACTATACCAACCACTAGTTACACAGTAAACACTACCAACCACTAGTAACACAGTAAACTCTACCAACCACTAGTATCACAGTAAACACTACCAACTACTAGAAACACAGTAAACTCTACCAACTACTAGTAACACAGTAAACACTACCAACTACTAGTAACACAGCAAACTATACCAACCACTAGTAACACAGTAAACTATACCAACCACTAGTAACACAGTAAACTATACCAACCACTAGTAACACAGTAAACTCTACCAACTACTAGTAACACAGTAAACACTACCAACTACTAGTAACACAGCAAACTATACCAACCACTAGTAACACAGTAAACTATACCAACCACTAGTAACACAGTAAACACTACCAACCACTAGTAACACAGCAAACTCTACCAACCACTAGTAACACAGTAAACACTACCAACCACTAGTAACAAAGTAAACACTACCAACTAATAGTAACACAGTAAACTCTACCAACTACTAGTAACACAGCAAACTCTACCAACTACTAGTAACACAGTAAACTCTACCAACCACTAGTAACACAGTAAACTCTACCAACCACTAGTAACACAGTAAACACTACCAACTACTAGTAACACAGTAAGCTATACCAACCACTAGTAACACAGTAAACACTACCAACTACTAGTAACACAGTAAACTCTACCAACTACTAGTAACACAGTAAACACTACCAACTACTGGTAACACAGTAAACTCTACCAACCACTAGTAACACAGTAAACTATACCAACCACTAGTAACACAGTAAACACTACCAACTACTAGTAACACAGTAAACTCTACCAACCACTAGTAACATAGTAAACTCTACCAACCACTAGTAACACAGTAAACTATACCAACCACTAGTAACACAGTAAACTCTACCAACTACTAGTAACACAGTAAACTCTACCAACCACTAGTAACATAGTAAACTCTACCAACCACTAGTAACATAGTAAACTCTACCAACCACTAGTAACATAGTAAACTCTACCAACCATTAGTAGCACAGTAAACTCTACCAACCACTAGTAACACAGTAAACTCTACCAACTACTAGTAACATAGTAAACTATACCAACCACTAGTAACACAGTAAACACTACCAACCACTAGTAACACAGTAAACTCTACCAACCACTAGTAACACAGTAAACACTACCAACTACTAGTAACACAGTAAACTCTACCAACTACTAGTAACACAGTAAACACTACCAACTACTAGTAACACAGTAAACTCTACCAACCACTAGTAACACAGTAAACTATACCAACCACTAGTAACACAGTAAACACTACCAACTACTAGTAACACAGTAAACTCTACCAACCACTAGTAACATAGTAAACTCTACCAACCACTAGTAACACAGTAAACACTACCAACCACTAGTAACACAGTAAACTCTACCAACCACTAGTAACACAGTAAACACTACCAACTACTAGTAACACAGTAAACTCTACCAACTACTAGTAACACAGTAAACACTACCAACTACTAGTAACACAGTAAACTCTACCAACCACTAGTAACACAGTAAACTATACCAACCACTAGTAACACAGTAAACTATACCAACTACTAGTAACACAGTAAACTCTACCAACTACTAGTAACACAGTAAACACTACCAACCACTAGTAACACAGTACACTCTACCAACCACTAGTAACACAGTAAACTATACCAACCACTAGTAACACAGTAAACACTACCAACTACTAGTAACACAGTAAACTCTACCAACCACTAGTAACATAGTAAACTCTACCAACCACTAGTAACATAGTAAACTCTACCAACCACTAGTAACACAGTAAACTCTACCAACCACTAGTAACACAGTAAACTCTACCAACTACTAGTAACATAGTAAACTATACCAACCACTAGTAACACAGTAAACACTACCAACCACTAGTAACACAGTAAACTCTACCAACCACTAGTAACACAGTAAACACTACCAACTACTAGTAACACAGTAAACTCTACCAACTACTAGTAACACAGTAAACACTACCAACTACTAGTAACACAGTAAACTCTACCAACCACTAGTAACACAGTAAACTATACCAACCACTAGTAACACAGTAAACACTACCAACTACTAGTAACACAGTAAACTCTACCAACCACTAGTACCACAGTAAACACTACCAACCACTAGTAACACAGTAAACTCTACCAACCACTAGTTACACAGTAAACACTACCAACCACTAGTAACACAGCAAACTCTACCAACTACTAGTAACACAGTAAACACTACCAACCACTAGTAACATAGTAAACTCTACCAACCAGTAGTAACACAGTAAACACTACCAACCACTAGTAACACAGTAAACACTACCAACCACTAGTAACACAGTAAAATCTACCAACCACTAGTAACACAGTAAACACTACCAACTACTAGTAACACAGCAAACTATACCAACCACTAGTAACACAGTAAACACTACCAACCACTAGTAACACAGTAAACTCTACCAACCACTAGTAACATAGTAAACTCTACCAACCACTAGTAACATAGTAAACTCTACCAACCAGTAGTAGCACAGTAAACTCTACCAACCACTAGTAACATAGTAAACTCTACCAACCACTAGTAACATAGTAAACTCTACCAACCACTAGTAACATAGTAAACTCTACCAACCACTAGTAACACAGTAAACTCTACCAACCACTAGTAACATAGTAAACCCTACCAACCACTAGTAACATAGTAAACTCTACCAACCACTAGTAACATAGTAGACACTACCAATCACTAGTAACATAGTAAACTCTACCAACCACTAGTAACATAGTAAACTCTACCAACCACTAGTAACATAGTAAACTCTACCAACCACTAGTAACATAGTAAACTCTACCAACCACTAGTAACATAGTAAACTCTACCAACCACTAGTAACATAGTAAACTCTACCAACCACTAGTAACATAGTAAACCCTACCAACCAATAGTAATATAGTAAACCCTACCAACCACTAGTAACATAGTAAACCCTACCAACCACTAGTAACATATTAAACCCTACCAACCAATAGTAACATAGTAAACCCTACCAACCACTAGTAACATAGTAAACTCTACCAATCACTAGTAACACAGTAAGCTCTACCAACCACTAGTAACATAGTAAACCCTACCAACCACTAGTAACATAGTAAACTCTACCAACCACTAGTAACATAGTAAACTCTACCAACCATTAGTAACATAGTAAACTCTACCAACCACTAGTAACATAGTAAACTCTACCAACCACTAGTAACATAGTAAACTCTACCAACCACTAGTAACATAGTAAACTCTACCAACCACTAGTAACATAGTAAACTCTACCAACCATTAGTAACATAGTAAACTCTACCAACCACTAGTAACATAGTAAACTCTACCAACCACTAGTAACATAGTAAACTCTACCAACCACTAGTAACATAGTAAACTCTACAACCACTAGTAACATAGTAGACTCTACCAACCACTAGTAACATAGTAAACCCTACCAACCACTAGTAACATAGTAAACTCTACCAACCACTAGTAACATAGTAAACTCTACCAACCACAAGTAACATATTAAACTCTACCAACCACAAGTAACATAGTAAACTCTACCAACCACAAGTAACATAGTAAACTCTACCAACCACTAGTAACATAGTAAACTCTACCAACCACTAGTAACATAGTAAACTCTACCAACCACTAGTAACATAGTAAACCCTACCAACCACTAGTAACATAGTAAACTCTACCAACCACTAGTAACATAGTAAACCCTACCAACCACATAGTAAACTCTACCAACCACAAGTAACATATTAAACTCTACCAACCACAAGTAACATAGTAAACTCTACCAACCACAAGTAACATAGTAAACTCTACCAACCACTAATAACATAGTAAACTCTACCAACCACTAGTAACATAGTAAACTCTACCAACCACTAGTAACATAGTAAACTCTACCAACCACAAGTAACATAGTAAACTCTACCAACCACTAGTAACATAGTAAACTCTACCAACCACTAGTAACATAGTTATTCGACAGATAATCATCGTTGTACATCGAACCTTTCAGCCCATAAGTGCTCGGGTCCCCTCCCCAGCAAATCCCGCAGCGTGTAGCGGCTAACGACACCAGTTCTGCGTTGGTTTATCAATCTTCTTTGGCTTCCTGCGTAGTGTTCTTGTTTGGCAACACCTCTTTCAATTTGCTGTTCTCGCAGTCTGACCATGGTTGTAGATTCACAGTCTTACTTCTCGTAGCGCATTCAGAATGTCGGCCTGGTCCATGGCGCGTCAGCCCTCCACAGTAGCCTCACCTGCGAGCTTGTCAGCCCGCTCATTTCCTTGTATTCCCGTATTCCCTGGCACGAAGATGAAACTAATCTTTGCCAGCCGAGACCGCCCCAGAGACAGCAACACTCTCTTCGGATCCACCCCATCTCGATCCTCTTGAGCATGTTCATTGAGTCGCTAAGGAAACATGCCCTAGTGAATGTCTGTGTCTCGAGCCATGTTATTGTTTTACTTACTGCCATGACTTCCATGGTCAGACTACTTGTGGTCTCAGTAAAAGCACCAGAGTCTTCCTTCACAATTCTCCCTCTGGCCTGAGCCGTAAAGGCCCATGAGCTTCTCACATGTCGGACTACCGACCCATATGTGTAAATGACAGCATCACCATCTAACAAATTCTCAAAAATCAACGCTTGTACTTCCGCCTCCAAAGCAGCCGGATATTTTGACTGCATTTTCTGTCTAGAAAAGGACGTACAGAAATCTGTTGGCACTTGTACTCATAACTCACCAGGTTCTAAGTCCTCAAGTGAACACACCTTCTGAAGAATGTCTTCGGCTTGACCCATCCACGACTTTCCTCTTTTTAACCTGCTGCCCTTCACCTTCTTAATCTCGTTATGTAGTGGATGTTGTGTGTTTGAGTTGACTCTGAGATAGGCACGTGCTTGGTAAATTTGCATGCTGTCCCTCATGGTTGGAAAATCAAGAAGGTAGAGCATCACCTTGCATGCTGTATTTCTTGTATATCCAAGAATAAAGCGCATAGCTTCGTTCTGTATACTTTCCATTCTTTCTACCTGCTCATGGCTGAGAGTTCCAGATGATCTATCACCAAACAAATCACATTCTATGTCTAACTAAAAGGAAGATTCCAGAAGAGTCACCACCAGCCAAATCACCTTCTCTGACTCACTGAAAGGAAGATTCCAGAGGAATCACCACCAGCCAAATCACCTTCTCTGACTCACTGAAAGGAAGATTCCAGAGGAATCACCACCAGCCAAATCATATTCTCTGACTCACTAAGAGGAAGATTCCAGATCTATGAAGTGTTGGGCATATTGTAAGTAAATTGACCTTTCAATACTCAGTTAGGCACACCGGACATATCGTGCTAGTTTTATTGTATAAACCCATGCGCACTGAGAGGGTGATGTGGTCGATATCACACTGGCCGCCTTATCTTCCAAAGACATTTCCTCGTACCTATTGTAATCTGGCTTGACCTGAGGAGAGCCCTGTGCCATGACCGGGTTTTATAGTGTTATAGGCCATGGCATTGTTCAGAACGAAAAGTTTGGTTTGAACCGTGAGACCGTGCAAAGTGACCCTCTTATGAGCGTGGGTCACAAGAGCGTGAAAAGCGCCCGGGTCGCTCAGTGAAAGGACGAAGCGTCCCCTTCAAGATCAGTCGGGGTTGAGCCACGGTCGAGTGTGGACCTGTTCCCGTAGCAAGTAGCGATGGTCATAGATTGTGCAGCTACTAGATTATTAGAGTATTATGTTATAAGTCTAGTTCTGTCGGGCAATTGTGCTTGAATAAATGAATTGTGCCATGTTCATAGACGAATAGAATTTGGAAAAAAGTCATCCGAGTTGAGTTGTTAATAGTTGTATTCTGTTAGTTATAGTTGCGTTGGTACAGGAACAAAAGCTAGCCTGTTTATGTGGCCAACCATCATGGTCAGATGTTAACAGCGCCACTTAAGGATAAGAAATCGTCAATGTGCAGTCAGAAGAAGTAAACGAGCTTAAGAGAAAGACTTCATGTTAAACATAAAGTTCACGGAGTTGGAAGAGCAAGTAAACATGTAAAACTCAGGCAGCCCTCAGATAAGAAGTGATTAGCAACTCCTGGATGAGACACACAACGTCGTATAACCTCGACCACTCCGTGGAACCCTGTCAATTTTAAAAACTTCGCCTCGATGCGGATTCCAAACTGCGTCTAACCACTACGCTACCTTGACTTTCCAGGCAAATTCTGCTAGATTCATATGTTTATAGACCAGTCGGCATTCGATGGGTGATATGAGCAATATCACGCAGACCGCCTTTACCCACCGTTACATTCTCTGGTACCAATTTCGCACTGGGTCAACCCGAGAGCCCGGATCGATTTTACTACTACACCTGGAAGGAAATTCGACCACTGACCACTGGGCTGGCATGTAAATCAACTGACATTATTACAGTGGCTTACCTGAGAAACAGACCGTGAGCACGTTCAGCAGGGAAATCAACAAGGCAGCCGAACAGAAACTGACTCCCTCCATCCTGGCAAGGCTTCACACACTGCTCTTTAACACGCCCGCATGTGCAACCATCAAATGAGTCTGTAGCTTCTTGGGAAGTTTCCCTCACCAGCATCCTTTGCGACAACAGAGAAGACTGTTTAGTTACTGACACTATTACTGTTAGTTATTACTTTCTACACTGAGAATAGGTCATACGGTCCGCAAATACACAATCGACAAAGATTGACTGTGTGTGCTCGCGCGGGTATATGTGATGTGGATGGTCAGACCCTTCCCCCAACATATGCATCAGCGTCCGGCAGCTAATAGTGCCAGTTCTGCGTTGGTCGACGAAGTTCCTCATTCTCCCGATGTGTCTCTTGGGTCTAGCCTTATGAATTCTACCTTCTAAGTCTTCTTTCTGGACAACGAAGTGGATTCACGTGTGTGTTAAAGAAAAAAAAAGGGGGGGGGGGGACGTGCGTTAGTTTGTGTGAGTGTGTGTGTGAGAGAGAGAGTAGAGAGAGAGAGAAAGAGAGAGAGAGAGAGAGAGAGAGAGAGAGAGAGAGAGAGAGAGAGAGAGAGAGAGAGAGAGAGAGAGAGAGAGAGAGAGAGAGAGAGAGAGAGAGAGAGAATTGCTTGTAGCAGAATTAGAAATATCCACAAGGAAGTTCAATAACAGATAAGGTATTGATCATTCGTTTAAAAACAAAGAAGAGTTAAAAACTGATACGTTATTGATTCTCTAGTTTCAAACAAAAGTTCTTTTGCTGTAAGCCAGGAGCAACAACTGCTGTTCTTGACCCTCCAGTTTCAAACAAAAGCCCATTACCCATAAAGTTTGCTGTTTATCCCTTACATGACGTCGCAGTCAACACCATCATTTTCATTTTTTTTTTTTTTTGCTGTTGTGATCTCTTGGCAAGTTTACGTTCAGTAGTTTTACAGTGGTGCAAATGATGAAGATGGAATTGTAAGTGGAATGCAAGTAAATGACGGGTATATATATATATATAATGATTATTTAATTCACTTTGATACACCTAGTAATTAATACACACAGAATTAACACTGACAAAGCATTGGATGGACATAAAGGTATGTATGAAAATGAAAACGAGCTGTCGATCAGTAATGAATGTAAAATGGGAGCCCATAAGCATTTAAAATAAAAAGCAAGCTTGATCGCAAGATGAAGCAAAGCAGACCCCTCTCTCAGTATGAAGACAGGAGACACAATCAGACACAATGCCAAGAGGCGACACTGCAGACAGACTAAGCTCATCCATGAGAGTCTCTGTGGCGAAGTGGTCAAGCCGTTTGACTCGTGCTCCGAAGGTTGTGGGTTTGATTCCGGGCCGCACCCTTCGGTTTACGAGTTAAATGTTCGAAGACTCCTGTGGGTCGTCGCTAAAAGCTAAGGAGTTCGTACTTTGTGAGACGCTTTCCGTTCTGATGAAAGAGACCGAGGCATATGGGATAAAACCCGGTGCAATGAAGTCGACTCTGTCGACTTTTAAGCGACTATTTTAAGCTCATCTCTTAAATCCTGGAGCTATTTAGTCGTCGCCATGTTAGTGTTGCTAAGTTTAGTTTGGCTGCAATAAAATTGCGATTATGAAAGAAAACATAAGGAAGTGACTAACATTAATAACAACTGTAATTTAACATGCACAGCTGTGTAAATGTTATAGCGATGTATGCTATTGAAGAACCACGCATTTTACATGATAATATGGATAATGCAATAGCTAAAGATAACGTGGCATATATATGAAGGAATTTAATGAGACGAAGAAAAAGTACAAGAAAACAGATAAATAAATTGAACATGACATGTAGAACAAAGTAGCCTATGCAAGTTATACATGTAAACACATACTTTTAAAATGTGCAGCAAGTATACTACGTTATATTCTTTACAATTTGACCTCCCACCTCAGCTCAATTCACAAATGTTTCTTCTAATCTGAGGCAGAACCTAAGCGAGGTTAAACATACTAATATCAACTTTAGGACGCCATAATTTGAATACAATCAGAACAAATAATAATCGTGCAGCAACGGGAAAATATTTATAGAGAAAGAAAAAAAATAATTACAACCGCAATATAAATACAATTACAAGAATAAATAATCGCGTAGCGAGTGATAAATATTGAGAGATATACACAATAAAATCACAAGCCTATCAGTCAAACATACCGGTAATGCCATCCTGGCACAAATCAGGCCAATAATTTAATGAAGACGAAATTGCTAACAAATGTGACCTCCAAATGACAGAAACACAGGAGCACAACAATGCCGAGTTTGCATTACGCTGTAGTGAATAAGAACACAAAACACATCAGTTTGTTTCAGGAACCATCTTTGGAAACACGGATCGATATCTGGCTTGTGTACAAAAATGCCACCTTTGGCAGCAGCTCGCGTTTGCAGAAAGAAGAGATGCTCATTGGCTGGTGCATTCATTGATCGATCTCCAATACATAGAACTATTCAGCACAGAGTGAAGTTACACATATCTCCAACAGCAAAGCCAGGGTATTCTTTATACAAACTCTGATAATACCCGTAATAGTTCTCCATGTCTATTAATAATTCAATTATGAACGCCAAGAAAATATGTAGTCTTATATGAAGATTAAATATTTCATAGATTTATTTACTCTCATACTGAAGATAGAGCTGTAGTAACTTGTTATGCTAGCAGGTATAGTTATGTAGTATTGAGAATTTGAACTGAAGAAAAATTGTTCAAAACGAAGCTTGCTCAAAGGGGTAATTATTCTTAGCGATCTCCCTATTAAAACCGGAGAGTGGTATGGGACATAATAATTGCGTCATTGATTTCCAACAGCAACCTAGTTCTGTTGAATAGCTCGTTATCAATAGAGATGATTTTAGTGTATGCGAAAGTTATGAAACAGCCACTGGTATCATCAGTTGTTTAGTATTGTGGGTAATGATTAAATACCCATATGTCCATCTGTACAACTATCTCTCTATCTTTCTTTATATTCATGTGTATCCATCTATATATTTATCTGTCTGTCTGTCTGTCTGTCTGTCTGTCTGTCTGTCTGTCTGTCCGTCCTTCTATCCATCGTCTGTCTGTCTGTCTGTCTGTCTGTCTGTCTGTCTGTTCGGCTGTCCGTCTGTCTGTACTCTATCTGTCCGTATATCTGTCCGTCTGTCTATCCGTCTGTCTATCTGTCCGTATGTCTGTCCGTCTGTCTATCTGTCCGTCTATCTGCTGTCTGTACTCTATCTGTCCGTATATCTGTCCGTCTGTCTATCCGTCTGTCTGTCTGTCTGTCTGTCTGTCCGTCCTTCTATCCATCGTCTGTCTGTCTGTCTGTCTGTCTGTTCGGCTGTCCGTCTGTCTGTACTCTATCTGTCCGTATATCTGTCCGTCTGTCTATCCGTCTGTCTATCTGTCCGTATATCTGTCCGTCTGTCTATCCGTCTGTCTATCTGTCCGTATGTCTGTCCGTCTGTCTATCTGTCCGTCTATCTGCTGTCTGTACTCTATCTGTCCGTATATCTGTCCGTCTGTCTATCTGTCCGTCTATCTGTCCGTCTGTCTATGTGTCCGTATGTTTGTCCGTCTGTCTGTCCCCTGTCTGTCCGTCTGTCTGTTCATCTGTCTATTTGTCCGTCTGTACTATCTGTCCGTATATCTGTCCGTCTGTCTATCTGTCCGTATGTCCGTCTGTCTGTCCCCTGTCTGTCCGTCTGTCTGTTCATCTGTCTATCTGTCCGTCTGTCTGTCCGTTTGTCTATCTGTCCGTATATCTGTCCGTATGGCTGTCCGTCTATCTATCTTTCCGTATGTCTGTCCGTCTGTCTATCTGTACGTATATCTGACCGTCTGTCTATCTGTACGTATATCTGACCGTCTGTCTATCTGTCCGTATATCTGTCCGTCTATCTGTCCTTTATCACTCCGTCTGTCTATCTGTCCGCATATTTATCCGTCTGTCTATCTGTCCGTCTGTCTATCTGTCCGTATATCTGTCCGTCTGTCTATCTGTACGTATGTCTGTCAGTCTGTCTATCTGTCCGTCTGTCTGTCCGTCTGTCTATCTGTCCGTATATCTGTCCGTCTGTCTTTCTTTCCGTATATATGTCCGTATATCTGTTCGTCTATCTGTCTGTCCGTATATCTGTCCGTCTGTCTATCTGTCCGTATGTCTGTCCGTCTGTCTATCTGTCCGTATGTCTGTCCGTCTGTCTATCTGTCCGTATGTGTTTACGGCTGTCTATCTGTCCGTATATCTGTCCGTCTGTTTATCTGTCCGTATATCTGTCCGTATGTCTTTCTGTTCGTATATCTGTCCGTCTGTCTATCTGTCCGTATATATGACCGTCTGTCTATCTGTCCCTATGTCTGTCCGTCTGTCTATCTGTCCGTATATTTGTCCGTCTGTCTGTCTGTCCGTATATCTTTTCGTCTGTCTGTCCGTATATATGTCCGTCTGTCTGTCTGTCCGTATATCTGTCCTTCTGTCTGTCTGTCCCCTGTCTGTCCGTATGTCTGTCCGTATGTCTGTCCGTCTGTCTGTCTGTCCGTATATCTGTCCGTCTGTCTGTCTGTCCCCTGTCTGTCCATATGTCTGTCCGTCTGTCTGTCTACCTGTTTTGGTCGATCTGTCTATCTGTCTATCACGTCTATTTTAGCAAATTCTCCCCCCCCTTTTTTTCCCCACCCCAAGCGGCTTCAAATCCGTAACCACAGGACCGTCAGGCCAGTATCTAGCTACTACGCCAGTGGTTCTCAACCTTTTTTGGCCCGTTCCCCCCTTCACCATATTTTCAGAAAGTCATTCCCCCCCCCCCCTTTCCTTTCAAAAATTTGGCCCGTTCCCCCCTTCATCATATTTTCAGAACGTCATCCCCCCCCCCCCCTTTCATATATCCTATCTAAAAATCCCCCCCCCCCCACACCTATAGAGTATACGTAAAAATGTAAGGTAAATTTAATAGCACATACTAAAACAAGTCTAGACATCCACATAAAACATGATTTGTGGGTCTACTGACTTTATAAAATGAATTTTCGAAGGATGAGACGTACTTAACTGTAAAGTATGAAGGGAAAAACAATATCAAGTAATCGGTTCTTGTGCTAACGCGATCTTGAAATGGTCTTCATTCCCCCCCCCCCCCTGGAAACCCTCAAATTCCCCACTGGGGGGGGGGGGAATTCCCCACCGGTTGAGAACCACTGTACTACGCAATTTGGCAGTGGCTAAGAGAATATAATCTACCACTAAACGACCAGATGCCACACTTCCTATGGCATGAAGCATCCATAACCTTCAGACAACCCACAGGGTACTGCCGTCTGCGAGCACATCTGTACCTCATCAAACGGTCATTCACTCCACACTGCATTTAGTAGACAGTCTCCGAAATCCAGGGCACATAGTACAAACCTGTCTCCTCTACCAGGAAGCTTGACACCACTTCTGGCGGCAAGAGCCATATGGGGGACACTAAAAGTCGCTTAAAAGTCGACAGGGTCGACTAAATTGCGCCGAGCTTTTATCTCATATGGCTCAGTCACTTTCCGCGGTGCGGGTAACGTCGCACAAAGCATGAACTCCGTAGCTCCAGCGACGACCCTCGTGAACCGAAGGACGCGGCCCGGAATCGAACCCACCATCTTCGGAGCACGAAGTGCTGTCTTTCCCAAATCATCAACCATGTGCCATGCCAGCTGGCGTAGTCGTTCATGTCTCTCCGCAGATCTCGGTCTTTATTGTTCTGGATAACCTCTGTTGATGATATTCCTCCATGCCACCGTCACAGTCCATCCAGTGTCATTTCTATTGAAATGCTTCTTTTCCCATTGCTCTTTTCCATTGTCACAATGTTATCCAATGCCTCTCTTCTTATCATATGACTAAAGAAATCTGTTTGTTTCTTTCTTATTGTTGTATATAATGTTCTAGTTTCATTAGCCTATTTCAGGTAATCGTTGTTAGTTACTCTGACAGTTAAGGAATTTGCACGATTCGCCCCATCGTCGAATCTCTGTTGCTTCCAAGTTCTTCCTAATTTGTTCATTTACATTCCAAGATTCACTGCCATACAGAAAAACAGGATCTATAGAATAGCATTTCAGAACTCTCTTACATTAAATGATAGTGTAATATTGCATCAGATACTTTTCATTTTCTGAAATGCAGCTTTCGCTTTCTCTATTGGCTAAAGGGCATAATTTGAAACGAACAGCATATTTCATTATTATGCTGATCTAATTGACTTAATTGAACGCGGAAGAAGAAGAAGCAAAGAAAGGCTATAAGTGAAAACATTACATTCTTTAAAATACAGCCAAAACATTTTATTTTATAAAGGCCAAATAAACGGTTAAGAAATCATGCAATTTAAGGAAAGAAACGCAAACAAAAGCGATGCCAAGTGAGTAAAAAAATGTGGAGGTGGGATAACGTTGACTTAACACTAATGAGATAATCTGAGATGTTGAGAACTAGCAAAGCTAGTTGAACGTTCAATATAAAATCTAATACGCGTTAAAGTCCTACTATGCCATTTATCTGAGCAATCCACAATAGGGATACAGTGGTAGTGTGGTGGCTAGACGCTCGTCTGCAAGCCTGGTGGTCAGGGGTCAAATTTGTTTACTGGACCTGGGCTACCAGGTAGAGCCGGTTTATAATTGATACCAAGAAATGTTTTGGGGAGTAGATTGTCCGGCATGTTGCTGACTGGAAACGCTTCGGTGTAAGATGAGTTCATTTAACAACTGACATCACAGCACTCAGGACATTCCTATACATGCTCCTTCTCATCTTCAACAGCCAGCAAAGAGTGTAAATGCTAAATGTACCAATAGCAGTCTGATTATGTGTTCGTATGGTCTTTCCTGGGAGTCCTGAGTATCGACCAGATTCTCTGGTCACTCCCTGTAGCACCATTCTCTCCAGGCCGATAAGATCTATCTGTTCTTCTGCACTATACACACGACCCAAAAGAGTCGCGACGGCGTTTGCATTATGCACCTATACCCCATCGAGGGTGTAAAAGTGTTCTTGACTTAATGCTACTTTCCCAAACCGGGAAATGCAAAAAGGAACACAGGAGTAGATATTTAAAGAAAGGGTGCCAAGAGGAACGCAAATAAAAACCCTTAATTGCAACCACTGGAAAGAGAATGTTGAAAAAGTTAAAACATTCAAATTTAACAGCAACGGTAAGCAAATCACTCACATGACCTAGCGCCAGAACCCTGATCGTATTGATAAAATTATGTTTATAATCAATGTTTTGGTTTGCCTTCTGTCCTCAAACTCCTGGATCTACAAATGCTTCTACATTCACGTTAACTCGGTCTTCTTCTTCTTCTTCTTCTTCTTCTTCTTCTTCTTCTTCTTCTTCTTCTTCTTCTTCTTCTTCTTCTTCTTCTTCTTCTTCTTCTTCTTCTTCTTCTTCTTCTTCTTCTTCTTCCTCTTCTTCTTCTTCTTCTTCTTCTTCTTCTTCTTCTTCTTCTTCTTCTTCTTCTTCTTCTTCTTCTTCTTCTTCTTCTTCTTCTTCTTCTTCTTCTTTTTTTTTCTTCTTCTTCGTCTTCTACTCCCCCTCCTCCGTTTTCTTCTTCTGCTTCTTCTTCTTCCTCTTCTTCTTCTTCTTCTTCTTCTTCTTCTTCTTCTTCTTCTTCTTCTTCTTCTTCTTCTTCTTCTTCTTCTTCTTCTTCTTCTTCTTCTCCTTCTTCTTCTTCTTCTTCTTCTTCTTCTTCTTCTTCTTCTTCTTCTTCTTCTTCTTCTTCTTCTTCTTCTTCTTCTTCTTCTTCTTCTTCTTCTTCTGAGAGGTGGGGGAGGTGTGGGATGTGCAGGTGGATGATGGATGTATGTGAGGATGGGGGATGTGTGTTTGGCTGGGTGGATGGGGTGTGTGTGGGTGAGAGGGTAGATGAGAGATGCATGTGTTGATGGGGGTGATGTGTGGGTGTGAGTGGTTGATGGATGAGTACGTGAGTGGGTGGATGTGTGTGAGAGATGAGTGTATGGTTGGAGGATGTGTGTGTTTGTGGGAAGATGTGTGTGAGCGTCGGATGTGTGTGGGTGGGGTATATGTGGGTGGTGGGGTGTATGTGGGTGGGAGGTGTGTGATTTTTGGGTGTTTATGGGTGGGGGATATGTGTGGGCAGGTGGGGAGATGTGTTTGTGAGTGGGGATGTGTGTAGGTGGGGAATGTGTAGTTGAGAGGTGGCGGATAATGGGTGGGTGAGTGGGTGTAAGTTGGCTGATGTGTGTGTGAGTGGGTGGGGAAAATTGTGAGGGTGCGGGATGTATGTGTGGATAAGTGCAGGATGTGTGGGTTGACGGGGGTATGTGTGTGTGGTTTTGTGATGTGTGTTTTGCTGGGTGGTTGCGAGTGTGTGGGTGGGTGGTGGAGAATATGTGGGTGGGTGTGTGCGTGTCGGTTATGGGATGGGTGGGGGATGTATGTTTGGGTGGGGAAATGTGTTTGGGTGGGGGATCAGTGGGTGGGTGGCGGCATGTATGTTTGCCTGAGTCTGTGTGAGTGCGTGGAGGTATGTGTGGGTGGGTGGAGGTGTGGTAGGTGGCTGAGGGATGTGTGGGTGGCTGCGGGGTGTGAGGGTGGATGGGGGATGTGTCTCACAACATTGCCATATGCACTGTTTATGTTTACAACTTTCATTTGACAATGTTGTTTTTTCCCATGTGAATGTACCATGCGTAATATGCATTGTTTATGCTTAGAAAATCCATTTGACAATGTTTTTTTTCCCTATGTAAATGTAACATGCACATTTGATGAATGGAAGATGAGTGATCGAAAGGGCCGAATGTAAGACGGGCCTGCGTGCCCAATTTGTTACCCTTTTAAAATAAAGTGTGTTCGTTCGTTCGTTCGTTCGTTCGTTCGTTCGTTCTTCTTCTTCTTCTTCTTCTTCTTCTTCTTCTTCTTCTTCTTCTTCTTCTTCTTCTTCTTCTTCTTCTTCTTCTTCTTCTTCGTACACGTTCAGACTTGTATAATATATACACCGAAACTTAACCTTTGTATTCAAATATATCAATTGCATGCCAAAATAGGTTTCTCCTTTCTGCATATGTTCATAACTCGTGCAGTAAATGTTTAACTGTCATTTTATCGTTTTTGTGTACCAAGATTTGTTTACCAAGATTTGTTTATCTAGATATGTTTACCAAGATTTGTTTACCACAATTTGTTTACTAAGATTCGTCAGTTAAGCGGGCGCTTCAGCGAAGTTGATTACGTACTGAGCTGATAATGTCGTGAGTACGTTCGGACGAGGGTCCGACGCCTGGGCTCGTCGCCTGCACTAGTGAAGGAAATATTGGAGAAAGATTTCTCCGTTAATTGAGGACTAAAACATGTGATGGCCCTAACGTATCGCAGACATATAGAAGGAAAATGCTTCGGGACAATAATAAGACAATAATATTTTTCATTACATATTGTATATACTGCTGCAGTCAAGATCTTTCTTATCAATCCTGCAATTACTTCCATGAATATCTGCTGTCTGTTGTTTATCATGCGTATATTATTTCAGCTTGCTGTGTTCCATGAGGAGTATGAAGATTCCGATTTGTTCTCTTCACTGGAGATAGTAATATGTATAGTCATTCTGGCGTCCTGGATGCTCTGCTTCCCAATAGGTTCTACAGTTGATTCTTATAAGTATTTTCCGCATCATAGGTTATGTCCATATCAGGCTGGCATGGTCTTGCGCCTTCCCTTGACTATTTGTCAGCCTCTGTAATTCCAGGTAGGTTGCAACGTATTACACATATTACAGACATGTCCCTTCTACCGCGAGGCATGACGCCAGTTATGGCAGCAAGGAGATACACAGGCAACGTTTTACAAGTTGATGAATATGCTTTGCAAATTACGTTAGTCAATTTAGGTGAGGGAAATTGTCTTTACAAGCTATATTCAGCCAATCTTGATGTAACGAAGAGAATCATGGATATTTAGCATACAAGTGATGAATTACTTGCAGCTGATGAGATTTGGTTTTATTGAAGAAGGGTGATAACACTGTGGACACCGCTTAAGATAGAAAGAGGCAATGAATGAATCACCAAAAACAAAACGAGAAGTAGATTGTGAGCTTTATTAAAACACGACTACAAGAGACAAATTTGACGTTGCGGCCAAAGCCTTCGTCAGCACAGGACAAACAAATACAAACCAACACAAACCTACATGAAACACACTATGACAATATTAAACTATTAAACTAATAAAATGTACTCATCTGATTCTGTGTCCGTGCTTGGAAAGACTGACACGCGTAGGTCTCCAGTGGATTAATAGACCGGATGTATGGTACACGGGTCAAAGGTCAAGCAGGAGATAGAAAGCGGCAATGAATATATCTTACAAGTAATTAACCCATAAAGAGAACTGGTTGCTCATATCAGAAGAAGACAGTTCACATTCTGTGGGCGTGTCATGAGGAGAGAAAAGCTGGAGTATGTCGTCCAACGGGAAGATTGGTGGGGAAGAGAGGTAGAAGGAGACTAGGAGATACAATGCTGAATTGTTTGACATCATGGCGTGTAGGAAGTTCCATATCAGAAATAATTGGAAGCAAACGATGCAGAAGATTGTGAACTACATGGTCACAATGCCATGAGACTGAAGGCGGGGAACATACATGATCACAATGCCATGAGACTGAAGGCTGGGAACATACATGATCACAATGCCATGAGACTGAAGGCGGGGAACATACATGATCATCAACGCTTCACAGCATGGACGATACGAAGAAGTTGTTGCATCGTGTGGAAGTCCATTGTATTACAAATGTTCTGCATTTCTGACATAGTCTATGTAGTGCTGCCCTTTGATCTACTAGATCTGCACTGTTTCTGCTCTTTAGTATAGAAACAATTGATTCCGCATCTGTAAAGTGCGTTACATGTTTCTCTGAGTTTTCTTTGTTAACAGCATTGATCAAAATGTAATTATCCTAACACATCACTTAACCACAACCTGCTGAGAGACCGTTGCTTTTTTTTTACACAGCATTTGCGCTGCAGTTTTCTTTTCTAAGAAGTTCCTTGAGAATGTTTCCATTGCCATTGTGTTTTCTGTGATTTATATTTAGATTTTGTGAAATTCCTCTACCTCCATGTTTATTGCTGTGTTTTTCGCCGACCTTTGTGTATGCGCATCACTTGAGATTGCTCAAAAGTCACCAAAATGGACCAAACTCCGCTTAAAGTGTTTCCTGTAGTTAACAGATCTAGTGCCAAACAAAAAATAGGTTTGTACCGAGCATAATTGGATGGAGAAAACTGGGAAGTAGGAGTGTGTCACTGTTATGACTTAAACATTGTTAACATGGTAGCAGACATATTGCATTATATATCAAATTAAAGGGTGCTGCATATGGAGAACTGCCAAACATAAGCCACTGGCAGAAAAGGAAGGTCGCTTGAGACGATTAATTATCCAATGGCATTCAATCAGTTACACGTCTATTTGGTTCGAATTCCACGCATATGTCATGTCAGGACTTAGTCAGATATGACTGAGCTACCGTAAGACAGTAGACGGAACTTCAGGTCTCCAGCATGGCGGTTAGGCATTGAACCACTACGGCCTCTGGAGTATTTATCTTTGTGGCTGCCGTTAGCATTTCGCATTTTCCTCATGTTGGACTGGTAGTATGTGGTTCCGTCGCCCTGGTACTGAGTGAGTGCGTGGCGCGACTCTGTGAGCTATGATATTCACGTGGAATGCTTCTATATGTTCGCTTTTGTTTGTACAGTGTCCTGCATGTTCGAAACAATGGCTACTGGCTGTTGCTGAATTGACTGATTTGCTTTTTCAGTTCACGAGTGCATTTTTTAGGAGACTCTTGGGAGTCGGCGCTGGAGCTACGTAGTTCGTGTTTAATGCGACGCTTTTGGCTTGTCGCCCTGCAGATAGAGACAGAGTCATGTGAGAAAACCCGGGTCAATGAGGTCTTTCTGGTGACTGCCGATTCCATCGACGATGAACTGTGGTTTTCGTGGAGGACTTTTGTGTTGGCATTCTGGCGACGGCATTATGCACAGTGTACCTGTGCGGGCTGTTGGATTGCCGAGACTCTTGCCTGTTCCACTTTTCACATTGGACAGTGGGGAGCATTTTGTGTGATATTCACTGACACAGGAACGGAGCATAATAGGGACGACCCGTTGCCATGAAGTGGAACCTCGACTAACTAACTAGTAGACGGTACTACCTTTCTGTTAGCGCCGAATGTTGGGCGGCACTCACAAAACCTGATACCCCACATTGTACCGACGCCTTCAGGCAGAGGAGTGCAACTGAGAGCGTACAAGCCTATCCCTAGTGCGAGGAAATAATCCTAAAGACTAAATGCCATGGCAGGGCAGAACAGTCCCTAAGCCTTGGTTGGCAGCTGGTCTAGGATGGAAGCTCCGACAGGCGGACAGTTAGAGCATTTGCTTTGCTGATCCGGTAACTTCTGCAGCTTGTATTATTCTAAACGTATTGGTGTTACGTTTCCTTTGTAGTAAACTAGACAGGCCGAGAGAGGCATCATGCTGCATGGACAACACATGGTCTCTAAATTCAGCTCAGGCTTTGTGTTATGGAGAGATATAACTACACGGTACAAACTATGGTCTGTCAAGAAAGCATAGTGTCAGTCATTCACTCATTTCTGCAAGTGACTTGGTAATTTTCATGTTTACATGTGGTGATATTTGCTATTATAAGTCTAATTGACATCTATTCCCAAGAAAGCGCTTGTAAATATGTGATTTTAGAGTTAGCACATTAGGCGGTAATTACGTTAATACGGACACTAGTGTCTGGTTACGCCATTTTATGTAGGTTCTCAAATGGTGTACATTGCACTGAGTTTATGCTTAATGCAGTAATACTGTCTAGCACTTGCGTAACGTGTAAACTGTCAATATATCAACTGTTGCACATGCAGTATCGAAGTAAGCTAATTGTTAGTTTGATATAAGGTTGTAGCAGTAAAGATAATTACTGTCATGAATGTTGTTCGTTGTCTATGTAGCTTTAAGGCACGGATCATTCAATAGTTGGTTGTTTGAATTCTGTGTGGTAACTTGTTCAGGCAGCTTTGCTTTTTTTTTTTTTCTACGTGTTTGCGTGTGATAGTGTTGTGATACCTGTCTAACACTATTTGTCTTAATTAGGTGCTTACAGCGCTGCTAGGAGCACAATACTCTAGAGTGGCATCTGTAAAGTGGCATCAACATCTTCAACTTTCTGTACCATGTCGATAAGAGTGGCAGGTCGCGGTTCTCTTATCTAAGATCACGTACGTGTTCTTGCCACGATAATGCAATAAGACTAAGCCATCCATCTTGTTGCCTAATTCTTCTTCTTGTCCCCCCAAATGTACCAGTTGTCACTAACTTTGTCTAATTTATTTCTGCTCATTATATTCTGAATTAAGTAAAGTAAAAGCAAGTGATACGTTTCCGCGCCTTAACCGATTAACTGCCGAAGGATAATATATCACCAAATGTGACCTCCCGTAAGGACGAAATATGGCCATATTATGGTCATCGTGTTATTTTGTTTTATGGTATTTTCTGAATGTTTCAATGCTCAATGAACGGAAAATTACATTATAATACTTGTTCATGTGATTGTGTACCATGCTTGGTCAAATCCTACTTTTTGCTTGGCACTGAATCAGTTAAGAAGCATTGAACATATTGTGTTAGACCCAAGTGTGTGTGGTCCAATCAGCTCTCTATGGGTGATGTGGTTAGTAACCCACTGGCCTTCTGTACTACCCGGGACATTTCTGGGTGTTGATGTTAGACTGGGTAGACCTGGTAGCCAGGTCAATTTGACAATACAGCCCCGATGTGAAATCGAGCTAATGACCACCCTTGGCTGGCAGGCGAGCGTGTAGCCACTAGTCTACTGCTGTTCCCAAAATAACAACCAGGACAGCGTGCACTAAAGTGATAATAACCCGGGACTGAACGAGTTTAACTACAAGCACAGAGTTGTAGTTTGGTCATGGCATCGGATCAACGGGTGTTGCGGTCGTTAGTACAGAATGAGCTAATGTAAGCGAAGATCTAACGGTTCGCACTACAGCAGTATTTACACGGGTATGGCCTTTCCACGTAACATTAAAAGTAAAGTAAAGTAAAGAACCAATTTTAACGCCTTCAGGAGTATTACGTATATGGTGGTAGCTCCAAGTGTGTATGTATAAAACTAGTCGGCAATCAATACGTGTATTTTTAATGACTGTACAGTGTTTGAAAATATTGCCGGTACAAGTTTTGTAGTCACCCTCTGTAAAGTTCATGCAAAATAATAGGTATATACAAAACTTTGACCGGCAATATTTTCAAACACTGCACAGTCATTAAAAATACATCCTGTGTCTGTGATGTGATGAATATCACGCCGGCTGCCTTTACTATCCAGGACTATTTCTAGTCTCAGTTTTAGACAGGATAGACCTGGGCGTCAAAGTTAATTTTTAACATGTTTCATACGTCGAGATTCGAATACCTGCCTACCGTGCCAGCAGGCAAGACTGTCAGCCAGTGCTCTACCACGGCTCCTATGTAAAGATCAGCCCACAATAATTTGTGTCGATCGTCATGTTGAGGTAACTCGGTTTCCGCTCGGAAAGAATCGATGTTTGCAATTAATTCCCCTTGGTCAACGTTGACTTTTTATGTATCGTACCCGCGAAACAAAAGTCGCTTGCATAGTTGAGCACTTTCAATTTAAACAGAAATAAAGAGAAATCGTTTGACAGTTATTTAGTTAGATTTCTTATTTGGCTGTCATTCAAATCAGATCAATTACTTTTTCCCACAAAGAAGGTCGGTTACAATCGATCTGCAGCAGCCTCTTTCAATTTTGTTTAAGATCGATAGGAAAACGACAATGATAATGTGAATAAATAAAGTAAATAGAAACCTGATCTCTTTGGGAATACCTTCTTTCAAAAGATGGAATCATACACGTATTTAGGTAGGCAAGAATGCATAGTGACTCTCTGGTTAACAAGGAGATAATAAATCACCCACATTCAAACAGGATCTGTGAGCATGTGCGTTATTTATTTCAGCCAAGAAATAATTAATCTATTTACGTCGAATGGTATATTACTCTGCAGTAAGCAGAGAAGTAAATATCTGGATGGCTTAGCCACGTGGCATGGCCAAGACAAGAACACAGAGCTGATCCACCACGATGATGATCGTGCCAGATGGCGACACGTGACCGAGAACGCTTATCGGCATGGTACATGATGAGTATGCACGTGACGAGATGCAGCGAATTATGCCAGGCAATAATTAGAGCAACCTATTTTCTCTGGCTTGTGCATTTAAATGTAGACAAGAACAAGGAACAGATTAGAATCTTAAAATACGAATATGAAGGGCAAGACGATGACATATAGTCATCGTATGGTAAGTCCTTTGCAGAACGTCGCTCTCATAACTATCCACTGAAAATTGTCTGGGTCCTTTGTCAGTTCTCGTGCCTCATGTAACCTCACACCCAGTGTTTCTTCAATGTTCTGTATCCATATTCGTGCTGATAGATCCCTGCCTATTCTTCCAGAAACCATGCCTTCAATTACTGTTCTTTCTCAACTACTGTGACGTGTAATCTCATCTCATCTCATCTTGTTCCTTTTGTACCTTGCGGTGTCGAGGTGAAGCACAATCAGCGAGAGGGTGTCCGTTTATGGGCTTCATGCATCGAGATTCCCATGGACTCTGGTATTCCATCGTTCGCGTGGCCGCTTCTTCTTCTGCTTCCAATTAGTTTGTACATCATTGCATGTTGTGGTATACTGTTAGATAATAATCTAGTTACATGGCCAAACCATTTAACTGGCTGTTTTATGATGAAATCTAGCTTTGCTATAACCCCGACTTTAATCCTCATTTCTTCATTTCTGATTGTCTCTCTTCTTGATACATTAATTTAAGTGTAATATGAAAAGTAAATAACGAACCTTTCTACATTCCTTAAGGTACAATAGGCATATAGTGACAGAACCATATTTTTATAGACCAATCGGCACTCAGAGGTGGGCAATGTGGTTAGACATGCCATATTTACTTCCCAGAACATTTCCAGCTGTCCAATTTAGGCCGCGTTCACCGAGTCCCGATTGGTCAATAAAATATACGGCTGGAATCCTATGTCCAGCACGACTGAATCATCTGTACTTTAGATGATTGGCGGAATATGCTGAGGAGTGATGTGTACAATTACGTATACACATTAATACAAGTTATAGCACTCTTGATATGGCTTAGTGATAGGGCGCGGTGGCTTTTTGAAAGGGCGCGGTGGCTTAGTGAATATGCGCGGTGGCTTAATGATAGTGCGCGGTGGCTTAGTAATAGGGCGCGATGGCTTAGTGATAGGGCGCATGCTCCTAACTTGGACAAGAGCATCAACAAATACGCAAGGAGAAAATGGTCAGCTTCACAATAAAATAATGGCAGATAATAGAATGGGCGATGTGGCTAGAAAGTCTGGTAACATGCGCGCATACATACACACGCGCGCATATACACGCGCAGGTGCACACACACACACACACACACACACACACACACACAACACGGATATGTCTACATTTGTTTTAAAAGTTAAAAAAAAAGTAACATATCTGAGGTTGTGGATTCGTTGTGCACAAAACTCAACTGAATCCTAGGACACCTATATCAAAACTGAGGGAAACTAGATCTGTGTATCAGCTGGCATGCAGTGACATAGTAGGTACACTGTAAGCCAAGATGAAATATGGGTGGTAGTGACGAGGTCAAAAGTTACACGAAAGACAAGTAGCACTCTGACTTCTGAGGTACTTGTAATTTACTTCTCCAAGTCAGGGACGAGAAGTCAACATTTTAGTTCAACTGACTGGTGAAAGCGTTGAATCCGCTTTCTCGGCATCTACATGTGCATGATTTAATTTCCGTACCATTTTTAACATTAGGATGTGTGACTATGAATCCTGGACAATTACTAAACAAGTGTAACAAATCAGCTGAAACTACACAAATGTGAATGTTGAAAATATATTTGACAATGATTTTAACAGTAAAAATTATTAATCTAACTGAGTCGAAAGAAGCTAAGACTTTTTGGTATTCTTCTACCTTTCCCTATTCCCTTCCTCCTCCTCCTCCTCCTCCTCCTCCTCCTCCTCCTCCTCCTCCTCCTCCTCCTCCTCCTCTACCTCCTCCTACTCCTCCTTCTCCTCCGCCTTCTACTTCTTCTTCTTTATCTTCTACCTCTTCTTCTTTACCTGCTTGTACTTGTTCTTCTTGTTCTTGTTCTTGTTCTTCTTCTTCTTCTTCTTCTTCTTCTTCTTCTTCTTCTTCTTCTTCTTCTTCTTCTTCTTCTTCACTTCCTCCATTTACCTCAATAATGAAGTGTTGGGGGATGGTGTGGGGGTAGGGGGTGGGGGGGGGGAGAGATATGTACTGATCTAGTATGCGCTCTTTCTAATGCTGTTTGCAGTTTGGTATTCTTTTCTCTAAGATTGCTCTTTATAAAATCCATCTATCTTTTTCGTGGTGTTCTCCTCGCTCTGTTTCCATTACATTTCTTCAGTGTGGCTTTTGGGGGCAGATGGTACCAGGGATTTCTTGTGAGGTCGCCCAACTATTTAATTTGTTAATCTTTAATGAAAGCATGACTGGAATCAGCATTGGAGGACGAAACATCAATAACATTAGATATGCAGATGATACAGTATTAATTGCAGACAATCCGCAGGACCTGCAACAATTAGTAGATGCGGTTGTTGTACACAGTGAGCAGCTGGGGTTAGAATTAAATTGTAAAAAGACTCAGGTTATGGTCGTCAGTAGGAAGGAAGAAGTGCCTCAAAGTAATATACAAGTAAATGGAAATATTCTTCAACAAGTGAATCGGTACAATTATCTTGGAACAGTTATAACATCTGATGGGAGATGCCTTGAAGAGATTAGAACAAGAATCGCCATGGCGAAAGTAGCCTTTAGCAAGATGAAAAACATTCTGACCAATAAAAAGATGTCAATTGAAACGAGAAAAAGAGTGTTGAGGGGATACATAGAGCCTGTTCTTTTGTATGGATGTGAAACTTGGACAATGAACAGTCAAGCTGAAAAGCATCTGATGGCTGCAGAAATGTGGTTTCTGAGGAGAATGCAAAGAATACCATGGACAGACAGAAAAACCAATGACCAAGTACTACAGGAGACAAATGAACAACGTAAACTGATTAGAGAAATTAGACGTAGACAGTCAAAATTTTTTGGACATGTTATGAGAAGAAATGGATTGGAGAACTTAGTGACAACTGGCAAGATTGAAGGGAACAGACCAAGAGGAAGACCGAGAGGAAAATACCTGGATGGCTTGGCCACATGGCCTGACGAGACAGGAACAATGAGCTGATCCACGACACTGGTGATCGAGTGAAATGGCGAGTCATGACTGCCCACGCTTTCCGGCATGGCACATGATTGATTGATATACAAATATGACAAATATGTGACAATTGACACTCAAACAACTTTTCACAAACATCATTATGATTTTGTCGGCAGTTTGGGTTATAATATGAGAAGAGAAAAACTGAAACGATGAACAACCGGAAATATTGATGGTTAAAGTGTAAAAGTAGACAACGAGATAGAATTCTAGTCAGGTTTTCATCATGGCATGAAAAATATCACTACATGATCTCATACTCCCTGTTGGCGATCGCAAGATATTGAGACAAATATTCGCCCAGGTCATTTGACAAAGCATGATATGATGATGGTGATAACAATTATTAATTATCTTTCCAAAACGAAACAAAGGAAAACAATTAACGTCATAACTACAAGAGTTTGCATTCAACTTTCTGGTAAACAAATTTCTGATTATCCAGTTCCATAGTTGCTATTGATTTCCTATTTTTTGCTTTTACTCGTGAGCATGTATTCTTGGGAAACTGAGAAGCATAACTGGCGTAGTTTGTACTTGACTCTACTGTCGGGCCTGTTGATCTAGGTTTATGGGTGGAGTTCTTATCAAGTATTCATTCCTCTACACGGAATGAGTCTGGAGTGAAGGAAATATTACGACAACAAACAGCTAAACAAAGAAGCATTAAACTATTAGCAATGAAGAAAATATTTCTGAAAGCAATCAGCTTCAGACAATTAAGGTACTTTATGGATTTTTATGTATGTAAAGTGAAAGAGCTCCTTGTTATGTGATGTAAACTGTAAAAGTAAAGAACTCTTTACACGTCCTGATGAGTGTTTATTTATGAAAAGTGACATAGCTCCTTGTTAAAAAATATGTAAAATGGGAAAGTAATGGGCCCCTTACACGTCCGGAGACGTACTGATCATGTGCGCTAGCTCTATGTTTGTATAGAACAAAATTCCCTCGATAGGTGATGTAAATATCACTCCGGTCGCCTTTATTCCCAGTGACATTTTCTGATACCAATTTTAGGCTAGGTTTTTCTGGGAGTCCGAATACATTTTAAAAACCACCTCGATGGAGATTCGAACACGTTACTATCTAGCCGGCAGGCAAACGTGCTGGCCAAGCGGTGGTGTGGGAATAGTCTGTAAACTTGAACTAAGAGGCAGAACTGGTGGAGCTGAAGACACACAACAATCAATCTTGGTGCCAAGATGGAGCATGATGATGGTGGTGGTTGTGGTGATGGTGCTGGTTGTGATGGTGAGGGGCTATGGTGGTGATTTTGGTGGTGATGATAGTAGAGGTGCTGATAGTGAATAAATGATGGCTAATAGATCCTACACATATTAAAAAGCCGAGACACAAAATGATATTTGGTGCTTAACAATATTGATAGTATCATCATCATCATCATCATCATCATCATCATCATCATCATCAGCATCATCATCATCATCATCATCATTATCATCATCATCATCATCATCATCATCATCTTTTCTCGAGCAGAGCATTGCCTAAATAACGATATTTCGAAATGTCTCTCAACCAAGGCACTACAGTCAATTCCTACACCCTCTCTTGATGTTCTCTATCCACATGTACCCTTGTCTTCTTCTTGCACGCTTCCTCTCCGCTGCTCGCTTCAGGACATCCTTTAACAGGAGTAGTGGTAATGTAGTGGTTTCAAGGAAGCAGATATAAGCAGCTCCATTTACGAAAGAAGAAGAACGAGATACAACATAAGGGCCCCGACTATAACAAAATCAATACAGACCATGGTTGAATAGGGCCATTCATCTCAAGAAACTAAACCGAACCGTAGTGGCTAGACGCTCGCCTGTCGTCACTGTGGTCATGGTCTCTATCCCCACCCGAGCGGATTCGAAATTATTTTAATTGATCTGGGCTTCCAGGTCGACACAGCCTAAAATGGGTGCCAGAAAGTGTCTAGGGGGGTCAGAGTGGCCGGCCTAATACTGACCATGTCACCCACAGAGCGGCCGGCCTAATACTGACAACGTCACCCACAGAGCGGCCGGCCTAATACTGACCACGTTACCCACAGAGTGGCCGGCCTAATACTGACCACGTCATCCACAGAGCGGCCGGCCTAATACTGACAACGTCACCCACAGAGCGGCCGGCCTAATACTGACCACGTTACCCACAGAGTGTCCGGCCTAATACTGACCACGTCATCCACAGAGCGGCCGGCCTAATACTGACCACGTTACCCACAGAGTGGCCGGCCTAATACTGACCACGTCATCCACAGAGCGGCCGGCCTAATACTGACCACGTCACCCACCGAGTGCCGATTGGCCAAGCAAGGTATGGGTCTAACACTGTAAACCCAGCACGCTCACAGGAGTATGGAAGGATCCTCCTTTACTTACTGACCTAATTACATGATTGTTTGCTTGGTTACTTACTTACTTTCTTGTTTATTACTTACTTACTTACTTACTTACTTACTTATATACTTACTTATTTACTTGCTTGCTTGTTTGTTAACTTACTTACTTACTTACTTACTTACTTACTTATTTACTTGCTTGCTTGCTTGTTTGTTAACTTACTTACTTACTTACTTACTTACTTACTTACTTACTTACTTTACTTACTTACTATAGCACTACAGGTATCAGAAATATGCATTAATGTTCACGCTATATCAACAGTCTTGTAAGTTCTCCGGGCTATTGATATTCCTCTAAGAATTCCACAAGGGCCAGTATTTGATTAATTAGAATATCAAGAAAGTTTGTCAATTCTGTTGTGGGCATTCTCGGGAAATTCCCCTGAGTCGCGCCGTCTCTATCAGGTGAGTTCATCAGAATGGAGATGATGGAATGGCATCTGATATTGAGGTCACTTGTGAATATTAAATAACCCGGAGTGGACACAAACGTGGGACTGGAAGTGAGTGGACATTGCCTTGAAGGACGACTATCTATATCTTCTTGTTCAAGTGCCGGGTATGGAAAAGACATTGTCGACCATGGCTCTCTAATCTTATCTGTACTCTGCTGTTTTAACGAAGCTGGTGTTGTATATATGATTATATGTATGCAACGACAACTATCTATATCTTCTTCGGATGCCTGTTATTGAACAGACCGGCTTTGTGGCTAAGGGGTTGCGAACGCAGTTCGTAATCCCATATACCCGTGTTCGAAACACTGGCAGCAGACCTCAATACGTTGGTTTTTTATGAAATGGTATGGGTGCCGGTCGTTAAGAAAGCAATGGCAAACTACTGAATTTAAACTTGCCAAGAGATCACAACAGCAAAAAATGCTGGTGTTGACTGCGACTTCTTGTAAAGGATATGCAACTAACTTTAACCTGTTGAGTTAGAAGCCAGTGCCACCCCCTTAGCCATTTCGCCCATGAAGCAATGGGAAGTGCTGGAAAGTCTTCCTAGTGAACTAAGCCATTGTAAATAAATGCCACGAAGGGTTGGTTTTTTGTGGCACACACTGCGCTTTTTTCCAAGTAGTATCACAAGTATCACATGGCGCCTTAATTAAAAGTATGTCACATAGTTTTATAGCACATACGACGCATAGATCAAGTTTGCATCATAGATTTTTGTTGCACACACGATGCCTCGATGAATCTCATTTCACAGATACTTGTGGTACACTATAGAGATATTGGAGCAGACAATGCTTCTAATAAAATGTTAAGTATCATATATTTTTATGGCACACACGATCCTTCAGTCAATTTAATTTCATAGGTGTGTGTAGTTTACACGACGGCACGAGCAAACACCTACCTATCAGAGTGTTTCGTGTTACACATGGCGTCACGAACAAACTCCTATCTCATATTATTGTTGCACACACAACGCTTTGATCTAATTGTGACACACTTGGCGCTTTGATCAAACTTTTAGCACAATTTTTTAGGCGCGCACGGTGTTCCGGTCAAATTATTATCACCGATTTGTGTGACACACTTTGATCAAACTCCTGTCACGAATGTGTCGCACATGCACCGAGGCGGTCAAATTCACTTCATGGATTTGTGTGGATCACATGACACCACGATCAGATACCTATAAGGTTGTTCTTGTGCTACACATGGCGCCTCTTCAAACTTCTATCAAAGATATTAACTGCACACGTGACATTTAGAACGCACTCCTATAACAAAGGCGAGGGTAAAAGTTAAATTCGAGGGATTGATGTTACTCCACCAAATATTATCCCATCTGACTCTTACCTCATTTGTCTTTTACCCCATATGGCGAAAGCATAGCACGAAGCATTATAGTGCGTTCTCAAATGTTTTCCCCGTATAAAAATCCATAACTCAGTAATCAATTGAGGGAGAATGATGAGATGTAGCATATAACCATATCGTTATATACACACAAAAACAAAACATGTTTCTTTTCGAGATTGTACGGCAGATCTCAATGTTTATTTGTATGAGGTATATAATGTACAGGTCAGAGATAAAAAGCATATTATTTAATGTATTATATATTCACATGAAAAAAAAAAATCCGTGTTCAATCATGAATATTCTCCGTGGTGCACGGGATTTTTCCTTATGAGAAACACGTCACATAGTGGAACGGAAGTATTCAGAGAATTGACATGCATTACTGTAAAACAAGTTTGTTAGCGTTAGTTCTATACATTTTCGCCAAAATATCAAAGAAATGTCGGCGCTTCCCATTATTTCAGTTGCCCTTCGACCTATCAAAGACATATTCCTTGAGTAAATATAAGACGACAGGAAATATCTCCTAGCGAAGCAACAGATACTTTTCCAAAATATTGAATGTGAATGAGGGCTAACATTTGTGAACGCACTATAACTTCGCGGCTCCAGTGGTGGCCACCAGTGTCTTCGGGAAAATTGCACTCGTGGTCTCAACCATGCAGTCCGGAAACGAAACGACGTCTTTCAGAGCGCCAGACAGACGGCTTGATCACTTCGCCACAGGCACCCCTCCCCTTTTACACATTGTTTTTCACACGTGACGCTTCGATGAAATGACTATCATTGATTAGGGACGAGGTCTACATGCCCTCGGAGTTTATTGCGCTTACGCTTAAACTTCCTATGCGATGACGGCGGGGTAGCGTGTTGAATCCCTTCAACCGATCAGCTGGACTTCAATGTTGACTTTTTGTTCAGAGAGAATGGCAAACTACTGAACGTAATATTGTATAGGAATTGGAGTTGATCGCAACGTCCTGCCAAGGCCATGACGCATATTTCGATGTGCGTAGTTTCCACCGAATCCCTGTCACAAATCTTTGTGACACGAACGACCTTTTATTATTAAGTCACTGTGACATACACGACCTTTCACCATTATATGTTTGTGACACAGACTACCATTTATCATATATTCCTTGTGACATACACGACCTTTTACCATTATATGTTTGTGACACACACTACCATTTATCATATATTCCTTGTGACATACACGACCTTTTACCATTATATGTTTGTGACACACACTACCATTTATCATATATTCCTTGTGACATACACGACCTTTTACCATTATATGTTTGTGGCACACACTACCATTTATCATATGTTCCTTGTGACATACACGACCTTTCACCATTATATGTTTGTGACACACACTACCATTTATCATATATTCCTTGTGACATACACGACCTTTTACCATTATATGTTTGTGGCACACACTACCATTTATCATATATTCCTTGTGACATACACGACCTTTTACCATTATATGTTTGTGGCACACACTATCTTTTATCATATATTCCTTGTGACATACACGACCTTTTACCATTATATGTTTGTGACACACACGACCTTTTACTATTATATGTTTGTGGCACACACTACCATCTATCATATATTCCTTGTGACATACACGACCTTTTACCATTATATGTTTGTGGCACACACTACCATTTATCATATATTCCTTGTGACATACACGACCTTTTACCATTATATGTTTGTGACACACACTACCATTTATCATATATTCCTTGTGACATACACGACCTTTTACCATTATATGTTTGTGACACACACTACCATTTATCATATATTCCTTGTGACATACACGACCTTTCACCATTATATGTTTGTGGCACACACTACCATTTATCATATATTCCTTGTGACATACACGACCTTTTACCATTATATGTTTGTGATACACACTAACATTTATCATATATTCCTTGTGACATACACGACCTTTTACCATTATATGTTTGTGACACACACTACCACTTATCATATATTCCTTGTGACATACACGACATTTCACCATTATATGTTTGTGGCACACACTACCATTTATCATATATTCCTTGTGACATACACGACCTTTTACCATTATATGTTTGTGACACACACTACCATTTATCATATATTCCTTGTGACATACACGACCTTTTACCATTATATGTTTGTGACACACACTACCATTTATCATATATTCCTTGTGAAATACACGACTTTTTACCATGATATGTTTGTGGCACACACTACCATTTATCATATATTCCTTGTGACATACACGACCTTTTACCATGATATGTTTGTGGCACACACTACCATTTATCATATATTAGTTGTGACATACACGACCTTTTACCATTATATGTTTGTGGCACACACTACCATTTATCATGTATTCCTTGTGACATACACGACCTTTTACCATTATATGTTTGTGGCACACACTACCATTTATCATATATTCCTTGTGACATACACGACCTTTTACCATTATATGTTTGTGGCACACACTACCATTTATCATATATTCCTTGTGACATACACGACCTTTTGTCATACAGTGTTTGTGTTACATACGACCTTTTATTGTAAAGTGTTTGTGACATAACCGAACTTTCATCATATCATCTTTGTGACACTACTACCATTTATCATAAAGTGCTTGTGACACACACGATCTTTTATCATAAGGTATATGTGATATTAGCATGCTCCCTGGCCGAGTGGTTAGCAGCTTTCTCCGTAATCCCGAATACTATCGTGGTTGACGTGAGTGCACGAGAATTGCATGCGGTTCGAGTCGCACCAATGACTTATGAGAGGATGGAGCCGGTCGCTCAGAAAGTCGTGGCGTGCTGATGAGCGTAATCTAGCCTAGGAATCAACATACAGCTGAAAGATGCTGATGTTGACCGCAATATCCTGAAACAGGATGGAAACGCGGGGGAAAAAATGTGACATTCACGACCTTTTATCATAAAGTATTTGTGACACACACGACTTTTTATCATACGGTTTTTGTGACACACATAGTGTCCGTGACACACACGACCATTTATCATAAAGTGTTTATTACACACACGACCTTTCATCGTATAGTGTATGTGACACACACGACCATTTACCATATAGTGTCCGTGACACACACGACCATTTACCATATAGTGTCCGTGACACACACGACCATTTACCATATAGTGTCCGTGACACACACGACCATTTACCATAGAGTGTCCGTGACACACACGACCATTTATCATAACATGTTTGTGACAAACACTAGCTACTGTCAGCTTGAAGGCCACAAACACCCGTATTCCTAGCTGTTTATGTGTGGTATATTAAATCAATAACTTGGCAAGTTGGTCTATGTAATAACGTCGGGTTTTAATAGGGTTTATTTTTTAACTAT